>JAKZAP010000030.1:0-24999 GCA_023053575.1 Branchinecta lynchi
CAAAGTTGTATCAAGGGAAGGATCCTATCCCTGAAACTCGGACTTCTGGTGTATACAGGATTCCTTGTTCTTGCGGTTTATGGTACATCGGTAGAACAGAACAACGGTTAAAAGACAGAATAGCTCAGCGCCGCACATCAATAGACAATTCCCTTAAAAGAGAACAAGGCCAGACATTTTTGACTCGGCCCTCGCTGAACACATTTATGACAAACCACGACCATATTGTTTTATTTGACCAGGCTGATTTTATTTCTCATGACAAAGGTGTCGTTCAGCACTATCGAGAGGCTCTCGAGATCTACAAATACCAAAATTTAGATATAGCCCTGAACAGAGACAATGGTGACATAAGAATTAGCGATTCATATTTTGGCTTTCTCAAACGAGAAGCTGAAGGCTTAGTCGTTCCTAAGATTAGCCTCAAATCATCTACGCATTCCCAAAATATGGATTCAAATCATCAGCCCCTCAGATCAAAAAGAGCTTGCGCACGAGAGGCAGCTCTTAAAATCAAACGAAATATGACGTAACACCCCGAGCTGTTCGACAAGGTCGCTTGCCTTGCCTGTGGAATGGAATTTCTTTCAACAGTCGCTCGCTAGTACCTGTACCGGGCGGGAACAGCCATAGTCGTCATTCGCAGGTATTGGTGAGTGGCTCGCTGTCTTTGTCTTATTTTAGGCTTTCAATTCCTCTAATTTTGTTTTAATTTTCGTTTTTTTCGTTTGTTTTCTGCTTTGTTTTGGTTTCTTGGTTGCTGATCTTCATCCTCGTATTTTTCCTCGAAATTTTCTGCCTGCGCTGAAGAAGGGAGGCGGGTGTCCTCCCAAAATATTCACGATCAGTATACTCGTTGGCCTTTACAAACCCCATTTTCGGTGGTTTCTTCGTTGTTTTTTTGTGATGCGCGGAAATAGCATTGGAATGCAATAGAAGATAACTGTTATTATTATACAGCCAATTGGCAGGGGTTGTCTGATAGGGGTTGACACCCCATGCATCGTGAATACTGCTAAGTCTTACTTTTTTAGCTTGTCAGAGTGACATGGAGGCAATTATCGAATATTGAAAGTAGCCCGCAAATGACTATTTCCTTAGTCGTTGCCAGTTCTACAACTTAGGACGATTAAGTTGTTCCACTCTCTGTGTGTCTCGAAGTCCTATACCCTATATTTTTCCGGGTTTCTGACGAATCATTTGCCCAAGCGGAAACACCAACATATCCTAGTTTACCGTGTTCTTTTCCCCTATCGTAACCCCTGGATGGTTTTATTCTTCTGAAACATCCTATTTTTCGCAGCCGGATTCTTTGTTCGACCGCAAAACCAATAAATATTCAGATTGACCATCCGATTTACTATTGCATCGAACTCGATTTATTTAGAATGGGCGAGTCATTTAGACTGGACTTTAGGCTCGGGACCTTGGGGGCATCCGAGACCCCCAGTCGTATCAAAAGCTATCGACTTAATAGGAAGTAGTCAAATTTTCCAAGAAAAAAAAGACAAACTTAGAAATACCCCCCCCCCCCCCCCCCCCCAAGCGAAAACTGAAACAAGGGGACTGCTTTAACCCCCTTCCCCAGTCCCAAGCCTCGTGATGCATAAACAAGAACAGCCTAATTCGTAGATCTTCGGCAGAGGGCATGCACTGGGATACAGGCAGTAATTCTGGTAACGGCCGTAATGCAGTAATAACGCTTAGCGCCAACGAATTTCCTTGAAGTTACGGTTCCATGTAGCGTTGATGTCTGGTTGTCCTATAATCAGTCAAAGATAGTCATGAACGGCGTACATTGCATTCAGAACATCATGAGTTCAAGTTTTAACGTCGTTAATCTTCACAGGCGCCATCGCACCAGCCTTCCTTTTGTCCCTACCCGTCGACCCCAGGGTTCCCCACAGCCCAACCCCTGACGGCTCCTACTTCCTACTACGGCGCATACCCTTCGCAGCCTCCGTACCAAAGTGCGTACCAGACACCATACCCCTCAGCACAACCCGAGACTTTTCCTAGTGCCTTGAGTGGATACCCATCGCAACCTTCCTACCAGGAAAACCAAAGTGAGACGCCATATCTGGGTGGCCAGCCTGAACCCTATCCGTCTGGAGAGCCAATCACAGAGATCGCTGGATCTCAGCCTGGATCTAACCCACCGTCGCCTCTACCCGCTGACGCTGCCTATCCAACTTTGGACGAGTTCCAGACGCCTCCCCCACACCAAAACCCAACCGCACGACGAAGCGCTAGTCAGCAATCAGTATCAAGAAGCATGGAAGACGTGAGTGATTTTGTCTAGCAGTAAACCCACGAACATTAATGAACGAGCAAATTTATTTTTCACCATTCGAAACATTATTTTTCCTGTGTCTTAACTGCTTTTTGTTTGATTTTGATCGTACGTGGATCTTATTGAGAATTTCCCGCTGATATTTACCGGGAATGTGAGATTCTTGACATGAATACTAATTTGTAAATACTAATAACGAATACTCTGGAGATGCGCGGACATGTTGCCAATAAATTGGCAAGTTGCCAATGACTAGGCCTTGCGAAGTTAGGTGAAGTTTAGGCTTTTTACTAAAGGAATTTACAGAAAATGCAGCGATGGACTCCCAACCAAGGGCTGAGCAAGGACATTTGACTTTGTCAAGGTCTGCAAGCTGTAAAAAAACATCTGATTTTAGAACCTTATAAAGCGCCCGTGCTCATTTCTGAAATGATGATTTTGCAAAAAAAAAACGACTGTTTTCAAGACAGAAACGACAGTTTTGAAGAAATCGACTGATTTTCAGAAAATCCGACTGTTTTCAAGAAAAAATCTATTGATATTCAGATAAAACGACTGTTTCAATGAAAAAAATCAACTGTTTTGACGAAAAATCGTCAATGATTAACTCTTCTTGTCGATGAAGAATCGCCATGTATCCGTGTGTGTGTTGTTACTGAGTCGTAGATATAATAATTGTTGATATTATCTAGTTTTTAGGTTGATGTGAATTTGACCAAATTATGATTTTTACTTATAGATGTTTTGATTAGTTGACATGTTACGTATCATTAAAGGTTTTACTTAGAGTTTTACTGTGAGATACAAGTACATTGACCAAATGAATAACATTAGTTATAGTTGCTTTTAATTGTTAAGTTATTATTTAACAATTCAATGTTTTTCGTGGAAAAATTCGATGTTCGGCTTCGTCCGTGAGCGAATGACGGAAAATCAACTGAATTGAATTGATGAGCCAGAAACGTCACCACGTATCTTTTTCGCTAGGGTGTGTTTCGGATCTAGTCATTTGATATCAATATTTATAATTAATAATTAATATATGCTCCCGGGTCTTGCCACTCCCAGTGGACAACTGGTCTAAGTGACAGTACCAGCTGAGCCCGAAATCGGCTAAGATTGAACTCCACATGAATTCAATTTTCAAGGGTAGTAGCCAGCTAGATTATTTTGCGGAATTTTCTTATTGGCTAGTGCTGAAAAAAGTCAAATAGGAAAACGATTACCTTTCTCTAACCCTTTTTAACCGCAGGGAGTGCCAACTGTCATACCCTATGACACCTTCAACGCAACTGATGACGCAAAGGCTCTGCGAAAAGCTATGCAAGGGTTTGGAACAGACGAGAAGGCTATTATTCAAGTCCTGGGCAGACGGACAGCTGACCAAAGGATGGACATTTTACGAGCTTACAAGGCAAACTTCGGGAAGGTGAGTCAGAACGCTGCAAACATTTCTTCGTTGATCTCTTCTCTTTTTGCATTCGTAATAGTAGGTAAGTAAGTAAGTAATTTATTTATGACCCGCCATTTTAAAAAGGCGGAATAAATGAATTAAATAAAGAAAACTTAAGACACTTAATTTTGAATCTTCGGTCATGAAGCAGTGGACGACGTCGTGCGCTGATTGGGCCTTGGTGTCCATGAGTTTTGAAAGAGATGAGGAAGCATCCAAAAGGGTCACACTTGCATCTTGAATTTCGATTTTCTCTGTCAATGTATGGTTATGACATAATCTCGACAAGTGGAGCAGGTGCTTCGCATATTTAAAATAACATAATCTATCGTAAAACAAGAGCTACGAGCTCATATGGCACTTGTACGAGTAGGCTGTACAAGAAAGTAGAAGAAAACGTCACAAAATACACCCGCCATCCAAAAAGGCGGTTCGGAAATAGAAATAGGATATTTAGTTTCACTCATTTCTGAGCAGTTCCGGCATCGTCTCTATTGCAAATGCACATGACTGTTCAAACTTTCATCCCAATAAATCCAATTGTTTGATCCCTAGACGTGCTACACGATTTCCGGTACTCACTCTATTTCCACCTACCGTGGCCGAATCTGGTTCGGAATAAAAAAAAATCGACCACCTAAAGCATCTTCGTTTATACCATCTACCAAGTTTCACTCGAATCTGAGCATTTTCGGAAAGTTCCGGTACCCCCCCCCCCCTTCCCACCAACGTTGTCGGAGCCGGTTCGGGCCCAATCTCTTAATTCCCTCATCAAGTTTGACTGAAATTGGAGCATAGCCTATCTGCAAGTTTCCAGTACCCCCCCCCCTACCTTGGCCGAATCCGGCCCAGACGCCAAATAACAAATCTAGGCCGCATAAACTCGGCACTGTCGAATTGCATCTCATTCGGTCCATCCGTTTGGTTTTTGTGCATGTCAAAAGTCCCCCCCACCCCCAATTCCCCTAATCGTGGTCGCATATGGTTCGAACGCATGTTTTACATGTCGAGGCCATCGATTCGTATCACCCATGAAGTTTCACTCGAATCAGACCACTCGTTCGCAATTTATAGAAGTCCATATTTCTCTTCTCTTGCTCCCCCAAAAATGCTCGGATCTAGGAACGGAAGTTTCCGGGGGTATGTTGTCTCAGGTTTTTAAGTCAAGATAATTCGGGTCGCTAATATGCCTGCAAAGTTTCGTTGTCGTTTTACATCTGGAACTATTCTAACTCACGACTACCGGAATTCCAGGAAACCCCCTCCAACTCCCCCCACAGAGCCCCGAAACCATCTGGCTCCGTCAATTTAATCTAGGCCTAATGCTTGTTCCATCCATTAAGTTTCGTCCCAATCCCTCTACTTTTAGAGTTTCTTGAGTTTTCCACACCCCCCCCCCCCCATCCCCACAGGTATCGGACCCGACTCGGACGTGACACTTAACGGCCGAGGCGATAGCTCACCAGACAAGTTTCATTCAAATCCGATCACCCGTTCAAAAGTTATGCACGCCACTAGATTCCGGACTCCCCATCCACCCACTCCCCCCACGATGGTCGGGTCGGGGAAACGGCTGTTCTCAAGTCAATCTGTTCGGATCCCTAACATACCTGCCAAGTTTCATCGCCCTAGGACATCAGGAAGTATGCCGAACTCGCGGGATCGCTAGAAATCCGCACCCCCACCCCAACTCCCCCACAGTGCCCTGATCCGGTCCGGTTATGTCAATGACGTGTCTAGGACCTGTGCTTGTTTTTCCCACCAAGTTTCATCCCGATCCCTCCACTTTAAGCGTTTCTCAAAATTTCCGGTTACCTCCTCCAACTCCCCCCAGTGTCATCGGATCCGGCCCCGGATTTAAAGTGAGGTGTCTGAGACACAAGGTCATCCTAAATATCAATTTTCATCAAGATCCGATCACCCGTTCAAAAGTTATGCACGCCACTAGATTCCGGACTCCCCATCCACCCACTCCCCCCACGATGGTCGGGTCGGGGAAACGGCTGTTCTCAAGTCAATCTGTTCGGATCCTTGACATACCTGCCAAGTTTCATCGCCCTAGGACACCAGGAAGTATGCCGAACTCGCGGGATCGCTAGAAATCCGGACCCCCATCCCAACTCCCCCACAGTGCCCTGATCCGGTCCGGTTATGTCAATGACGTGTCTAGGACCTGTGCTTGTTTTTCCCGCCAAGTTTCATCCCGATCCCTCCACTTTAAGCGTTTCTCAAAATTTCCGGTTCCCCACCCCAACTCCCCCACAGTGCCCTGATCCGGTCCGGTTATGTCAATGACGTTTCTAGGACCTGTGGTTGTTTTTCCCACCAAGTTTCATCCCGATCCCTCCACTTTAAGCGTTTCTCAAAATTTCCGGTTCCCTCCTCCAACTCCCCCCAGTGTCATCGGATCCGGCCCGGATTTAAAGTGAGGTGTCTGAGACACGAGGTCATCCTAAATATCAATTTTCATCAAGATCCGATCACCCGTTCGCAAGCTAAAAATACCTCAAATTTTGGCTTCACCCTCCCTCCACCCCACCCCCCCCCCAGATGGTCGAATCGAGGAATTGATGATTTCCTATTTAAGCTGGTCGGGTCCCAGACATGCCTGTCAATTTCCATCGTCCCAGCACATCAGGAAGCACGGAACTCGCGGGATCACTACAAATTCGGACTTCTCCCCCCCCCCCCCCCCCAACTCCCCCAAAGTGAGCGGATCCGTTCCGGTTATATCAGTCACGTATCTAGGACTTTTGCTTGTACTTTCCACCAAGTTTCATTCGGATCCCTTCACTCTAAGTGTTTTCCAAGATTTCCGGTTTCCCCCTCTAACTCCCCCCAGTGTCACCGGATCCGGTCTGGATTTGAAATGGAGGGTCTGAGACACGAAGTCCTTCCATGTATTAAGTTTCATTAAGATCCGATCACCCGTTCGTAAGCTAAAAATATCTCATTTTTCCTATTTTTTCCGGATTCCCCCTCCCTCCACTCCCCTCCAGATGGTCGGATCGAGGAAGCGACAATTTCTAATTTAATCTGGTCCAGTTCCTGATATGCTTGCCAAGTTTCATCGTCCTAGCTTATCTGGAAGTGCCCGAACTAGCAAAACCGGGACCGACAGACCGACAGACCGACAGACCGACAGACCGACAGACCGACAGACCGACAGACCGACAGACCGACAGACCGACTGACGGACAGAAATAACAATCGCTATATGGCACTTGAGTAAGCTCAAGTGCCATAAAAATGTGTCATAATTGACCAATAGGACGAGACTCCGTCTTTCTTTCGCGTTCAAACTCTTACTTCCATGGAAACTCTTTTGCAAAAATAGAAACATACGGTTAAGGAATAGCCCAATTAACATTTCCAGCAAGTTCCTGGCTCAGAAGGATGATACAAGTCCTATACTTCCTAATGTTATTTTTTTTCGTTACGATCCCGTCCGTTTTCGTCGGGTAGGGGTGCGACAAAGTAATAGTACACTACATGGCAAAAGAGAAAATTAGGGTACTATAAGTAAATTTGGGAATGAACCGACTAAGGCAGAAATACTACTAGGTCTACGGTAGGAAACAAAAGAAAAAATAAATAAATAAACAATCATCAGGGCACTCGTAAAATAAACAATTATCAGGGCACTTGCACTGAGGGGCAATCAGAAGAGCACAGGCAGTATGTAGGTTTACCGAGGTGAAGTGAAATAACCAGTGTTTTTATCTGCCAGGCTGCAGCAGCTTTAAACGAGACACCAGGCGAGACAAGCAACTCAACGCCATCGTCGGGAAACGCAACACCTATGAGACGGCGTTCTTCTGTCGGTGCCAATAACGCACCTGGTGCCAATATTCACCAGCCAATTGCACCGTCCGGTGCTAAAGGACAAACGGTCCACCCCCATTCTTGTGGGTTACATGTAGAACAAGGTACGTGGTAAACAATCACTAATCAGTCCATTCTTTCCTGGACGGAATACTCCCCGTACAAGACCAAAAAGAGAAGCCAAAAGTGAGAAACGGTCACCTGTTAATCCATCCAACCAGCTAAGAATGATTAATAGAAAAAAAATGACTAGACTCGGAACAAGCAGTAGGCTATAGAACGAAAAGAAAAAGAATATTCGGGCACAAGCAGTAGGTTATAGAATAGCATGATTTTTTGTACAGGTTGCGTGACATGCTCATTATTAAATTTTTACTAACTTTTATTGCTGTCTGAGAACCTTGTTTTGTTGTTGTTGTTGTATTTTATTCACTTTATATTTGACGTCATCATTGTTGTTGTTGTATTTATTCACTCTACGCTTGATGACATTTTATCTTGATACAGTTATTTTTGTTGACAAAAAACCGAAAATTCGGCTAGTCCGTGAATGGTTTGAAAATAAACTGAATTGAATTGACTTATTTAACTTAAACCACATGCGGTCTCGGGGCGTCTGTTCTCATCAGAGCGTTCTTCTGCTGCCTCTACTGTTTTCTCTCCTGAGCCAGTATGAGAAGATTGGGAAGATGATAGTCGGTCAAGTTGTCATCCCAACGCTTAGAAGGGAGACAGGGACCGTCGAAGGCGACGTTGGGTAGTTGACTATTGGTCATGCGTTACACGTGGCCGAGCCGTCAGTTTTCGAGGCTGGATCCGTACCGCTATCGATTAAGCAGGGATGCGTCTGAGATTCTGTCTACGTCTGTATGGCTGAGGATCGTAGCACAACTCCGTCTTTAACGCGACGAAGTGGTTAAAGTCACCTTCGTCGTCTGTCCTTGAAAGCCGTGCACGGAGACCTGTTTGGTCGCCTCACAGAATACTTCCCAAGTTTGACCTGTTTAAAGATTCAATTTTGTTCCAGAATGTTATTAGGGATTTGAAATACGTGCTACCAAGAGCGATGTGCCTTCTAATGTCCATATTGTCGTTTGAAAGTACAGCTTCATCGGAAAGCTGTCGTCGTGGAAAGATCTTACAATGCAGACATGTCGACTTTCACGTTTATGTTTCAGTTTCCGACAACGCCCTTCTCATTGAAGCAGACTTCGAGAAGATTACGCGCGAAGATGCAGCGTTCATTCAAGCGCTAGAAGCAAAGCTATACGGCGGGGTGGTGCCGAGAGGAAGCCTTGCAGCCCAGGCCCAGGTAAGGTATTTCTTAGCAACGACGGCTGGTTTGCCAGTGACATAAAGAGAGCAGTAGGCGTCTATGAACAAGAAACACAAGTCCGAGTCCTTGAGAAAGGCGTCTCGAGACGAGTAGACGGAGTCCATAGCTCTGGCGGTTGGACAGCTCCGTGGAAGAGAGTCCGAGACGAGCCCGAGTCCTTGAAAAAGGTGTCTCGAAGACCAGCTCCAGCTCTGCTATATAGAGCCCGCAACAGAACTGACTAGGAGCTCGACCGGTCTCGCTTTTGCGTTTTGACCCCTTTCTCAGTCTTGCCCTCTTTCGTTCGACTGAGGAGTGGACAGTATAGAATGGGACAGCATTTAGAGCAAATATTTGTTTGTTCTGAAGCTGAATATCGACGTATTTACATGTTTCTGTGCTACCAAGTTTTCATGGCATGTTCGATGAATTATATTATTTACTAAGGTCAGATTCGCGCATCCGGTGTGAGAAGTACATTTTATGAGTAACTCCTAACTCAACCCCAAATTCTTTGATAGGCTGCTGCAGCAAGAAATGAACCGTTGCCAGGGCAGCAGCCGCTAAGCCCGCAATCTGCTGGTGGCGGCGGGGGAACAAACCGTGGCGGTAGCCGACGGACAAGCTTCTCAAACCAAAGATCTCAGCAGGGAGGACAAGGGCAGCAGGCTAGCCAGCAAGGAGGCAATCAAACAGAAAGCGGAAGGGTTGCCGAAGGTAAGATCCAGCTGCTTTTTGGGATCCCAATGACATCCACCATGACATCGCAAAGGTTGTCCGTCTGTCAGTCCGTCAGCGAGCATTACAACTGTCGAAGGGAATGAGATATTTTGATGACACTTGGTGTGAGGATTCTTTGTGTCAAGAGTAAGGTCGAGTCTGTACACGGGCTCTGTAGCCCTACATTTAGGGGCGGCGGAGGGGCTTTAAAATAAGGGGCAAATTAAATAGTTTTAAACAGACAACGTGATAGTCGGTTATGGGGTAAGAAGATATGTTGAACAAAATTAGTTCGCCCGGAGTCCGGCCAAATTCGATTTAGGGGTAAGAAGACATGCTGAACATTTGTGTGAAAAGTATTTTCTGCCCGGACAGCTTTTTCGCCCAGGATCAGGCCAAAACCGGAAATTTGTTAAAAGCAAACGTTTTATTTGAAATTGATTAGATGACAGACTTAGGGGTAAGAACAGGCGCTGAATCTGTATATGACAATATTTTTATAACGGGACATGTATTTCGTTCGGAATCGGATCGAAACCGGAATTTTCTTTATAAGTTAAAGTTTTACTTGAGTATCTTCTTTATACGGATAAGGAGATACGCTGAATTCATTTCTGAACTTTTTTTTTTCTGGTTAAGTATGGTAGTTCATCCTGAATTCGTCCGAGACCGGTAAATACACAGGCTGAATCCATATCTGAACTCGGTTTTCGTAGATGATCAGTAATTTGGCCTTACTCTGTTTCTAAATTTTAAAAGTAACATGTCCAAAAAGTCTGGTGAAGACTGGATCCGGCGAAAACAATACCTAATTATCTGTATCAAATATTCAACTTTTGGGATCCCGTCGGAACCTTTGGTCTTGTTCGTCTCGCCTTCGCTCTTGCGACTGTTTCCCGGAGGTTCGATTTCTTCAATCCACAAGAGCTGATCATTTTGTGTATTACCGGCAGAAATATAAAGCTGGACCTCGGAAGTAGGAACCCGAAAAAGCTCGTACGAAGCCAGGCTCTCTGTCCACTGTAGTGAATGGTTGTAGCTTTTCTTCCATACTAGGGTACGGTGCATTGGTCTATTAGGTCAGCAAGTAACTTCTAGCTGTTATGAATCATATCCATCCCTTCGCAGCATATACGTCTTAACACACTGATTTTCAAGTTTTGGGTGTAAAACCTTTGCTCTGTCCGACAGCCGAAATACGCTACCATCTTATGCCCCCGGGCCGTAAGCAATCGTACGCGTTCGCAATTGAAGCTGAAGTCAGTAAAGACCAAAACAAACGTAATGGCGGTTTTCGCCGTTTTCGTACACATGTATAACAAAATGATTTTACGCAGTGTATAGACCCACTATTACTTCAGCGGTTTTACGGCAGTTTGACCTGATACGGGGTCTCATATTGCAATCACGGCGTCTGCTTGTTTGTTGGTCTGTCCAGTTTTTGCTAGTTAGAGCAAGAGTTGTAGATTTTCTGCCCCGCTAGGATTTTGTTGATTGGTCTGCTTCAGTAATTTTTTTCTTTGAAGAACTGGGACATATTCGACTTGAAGTTGATTTGGATAAAGTGACACGCCACGAAGCAGCCGTTCTGCAATCTGCAGAAGCTCAGCTTAATCCATCAGGATTGATTCCAAAAGGAAGCATAGCAGCAGCAGCCCAAGTAAGTAGAGTTGTCGAATAGTGCATTATAGACTTCCGGTAGCTTCGTTCCGTTAATTTATCCCGGTCTGTCATCGGCTTGTATGAAACTCTTACGCTGGAAACACAGCAAACAGCCAGTTTTTTTAATTAAAACTAAAAAAAAAAATGCTTTCATTTGTTCTCATCTAAGTTATATCAGCATTCTGTAAAGAGTCTAAAGTTCAGCGTATTGACAGCGAATCGACGAAGTAGATTGACCAATCCTCCGCTGCTTGGTCACCACTGCATGATCATCTCTTCGCTATGTATAGAATTGTCCTATGGGAGAGATTTGTTCTTCCGGGATTGTTAGATGAACCCATTTGTTTGTCTTCATTATTGACAGTAATATCGAAGAAGTCCATTGACCAATCTTTTGCTGCTTGGCCATAATAATAATAGTAATTTATTTATTACCCACAAGTTCCAAAGGAACAAGACCAAAGGTTTCGATGGGATCCCAAAATTTTATATTTGATCCAGACAAAAGGTTCTTGTAACCGTACATGTCTGGTTTTCACCAGACTCCTTAAACATTTTTACTATTAAAATTTAGAGGCGGCCAATGGTGTTCATCTGAGGAGACCAAGTTCAGATGTGGATTCAGCATGTACGCCTAGGTTCAGCATGTATGTCTAAACTTCTTCCTTACTTCTCCAAATTTCCAGTTTCGGACGGCTTCCGGGCGAAAAACTTGTCTAAAAAAAATTAAAATAAAAAACGAATTCAGCATGTCTCCTTGCCCCTACATCTAAATCGAACACCTAATGATATTCAAATAAAACTTCTGCTTTTAACAAAAGCAAAAGTTTAAAAGTAAAAGTTTAAAAGTAAAGGACGGAATTCCGGATTCCGTCCGAAACCGGAATCCGGTTTTGGAGGGATTCCGGGAGAAAAACTTGTCTGGCAATACAATTAACAAGACCAAAGGTGTCGATGGGATCCCAAAAATCTAATATTTGATTCAGGCAATCGGGTCTTGTCTTCGCCAGATCCAGTCTTCGCCAGGCTAATCATCAGAGAAAACCAAGTTCAGATATACCTCTATAAGCCATATCCAGCAAAAAAGGAAAATTCAGAAACAAATCCAGCGTATCTCCTTATCCCTATAAACAACATCTAATCAACTTTGAATAAAAGTTAAATACGGTTACAACCGGATTCCGGAATAATTATATGTCGGGGGTAAAAAATGATTGTCATATACAGACTCAGCCTGTCGTCTTACCCTTTAATCTGTCATCTAATCGCACTTTTGCTTTTAACAAATTTTTCGGTTTTGGCCGGATTCCGGGCGAACTAGTTGTTCGGCGAGAAAATGGTTTTCACCGTCGTGTTCAGCATGTATTTTACCCCTACATCGAACATTAAATCAACTTCAAATGAAACTTGTACTTTTAACAAGCTTTCCAGTTTTAGCCCGATTCCGGACGAACTACTTGTTCTCCGAAAAAATGTTTTTTACCATCCTGTTCAGCATGTCCTCTTACTGCTAATCAACCATTTAATCAGCTCTAAGTAAAATTTATACTTTTAACCAACTTTCCGGTTTTTGCCGGATTCCGGACGAACTGCTTGTCCGAAGAGAAGATGGTTCTCACTATCGTGCTCAGGATGCCTTCTTACCCCATAACCGACTATCGCATTAGCTGTTTAAAAATATTTTGTTTTATCCCTTAATTTGAATCCCCTCCCCCACCCCTAATTGTAGAGCTACAGCTTCCATTGCGACCTTACTCTTGACCCAGAGAATCGCCACACCAAGTGTCCTCAAAATATCTCATTCCCTTCGAGAGTTATCGTGCTCACAGACGGTCGGACGGGCGGACAGACGGACAAGTTGCATCCCTCCACTTACGTTTTGGGATCCCAAAAAAACGAATTTAGAGTGTCTCCTTACCCCTACGTCTAAATCGAACACCTAATGAAATCCAAATAAAACTTTTACTTTTAACAAATTAGTCCAGCATGTCTTCTTACCCATAAGCCTAACACCTAATCAACTTCAAATAAAACTTTCACTTTTAAAAATTTTTCCGTCTTTGGCCGGATTCTGGGTGAACCATTAGTCTGCGAGAAAATAATTTTCGTCCCTGTAATTTGAAACCCCTCCTCCCTAAATATACAGCTATGGGGCGCATCTACCAACTTGAGCTGTACTTTGACCAAACGGATACCAAACACCAAGTTTCAACAAAAGATCACAATCACTTCGAGAGTTACCATGCTAACAGACAGACTGACGGACGGGGAGGGATCCCGAAAGCAAATGGAGTACCATCAATAAAAAGATAGGAAGAATATTGAGAGTAGGCTGAACCCGACAGCTTGCTCTGTAGCATAATTTTCGACCATTTTAATCTAGAAGCCGGAAGCTCCATGCGCTTACATCAGACAGCCTTCAAGTCTTTCTTTCACTCACTTTTTATGCCACTTGCCTTTCGGCCGAGTGCCGTATAACGATCGCAATTTCTGTCCGTCCGTCGGTCGGTCTGTCCGGGTTCTGCTAGTTCGGGCACTTCTATATAAGCTAGGACGATGAAACTTGGCAGGCGTATCACTGACCCCAAAAGATTAAGTTGGAAATAGTCACTTCTCCGATTCGAGCATCGTGGGGGAGTGGAAGGAGAGACCCTGTGTCTCAGACGATCCACTTCAAATCCGGACCGGATCCGGTGACTTTGGGGGGATTTGGTGGGGGGAATCAAAATCTCGGGAAACCGTTAGAGTGGAGGAATCGGGATTCAGCTTGGTGGGAAGAACAAGCAAAAGTCCTAGATACATCCAGGATTCGGGAACTGTGTAGGAGTTGAGGGGGGGGGGGGGGATTCTGGTGATCTCGCGAGTTCGGTACTTCCTGATGTGCTAGGACAGTGGTTCCCAACCGGTGGTACGCGTACCCCAAGGGGTACGCGAGACCCTTGCAAGGTGTACGCGAAGGTACCAAAATTGGTTTAGTCTGTATTTCAAAATCTCGCCTCACTAATTTTTTATTGTCGAAAGCCTGATCTTACCAGCAGAGGCATTATTATTATTATTATTTATTTGAATCCTTCAAAACGGAAGAGTAATGTATGAAAAGGAACAACAACATGTCAGACATACTCACACACACTTACATACTAATAAACAGCTGACCGTTAAAGACAAATTAGCCTACTAAATATACAACGAAGTACATGACGAAGTACAAACGAAGCTCAAAATAAACCAACTAAGCAGGGGACTTTTTTGTGAAAAAAGGAAAAAGGTTGTGATGAAGAAGAATGTTGTCAGCCTTTTTATGAAAGTTCTGGATTTTACCATTTAAAGTTTCCAAAGGATTCTTCACTTTAAAATTCGAAGTTAGGAAAGAGTTATAATAATGGAGTTACCAGCCAAAATGTATCTTAAGGGGCAAGGTGTATTTACTGGCCGACAGGTCATTTTTACCTACTGTTTTTTGTTTGTTTACGTAACTGCTTTCACGAAAAATCGCGGGGCTTCGCGCCGACTCTTTTCTTTTTAATCGTCTGGCCGAACTTTTTTGGGGGATTGGTGTTGTCAACCCGTGCGTGACGCCTCTGATTACAAGCCCTATTGAAAGTCAGTGAAATAACGTTGATTCAAAAACAGCTAGCCTACTGCCGTAAAATCTGTTCCTGTGTTAAAACAACATTGTTTCAAGAAAAATCGAAGACATTGGAAGTGATATTCTGATTCAGGTTGTGAATTAAGCTAACGAAAAAGTTTGCGATGCAGCTTGATGAAAGCAAGGAGAACATCAAAACAACATCGCACAGAGACAGGCTGACAGTAAAAAATATGCGGCTAAAGACGTCGAGCCGAGATTTGACAAAGTGTTTGTTACAAGGCAGCGTCTAGTGATTGCCTCATTGATTTTGTATATATTTTTACACACGTAGGCCATATCATTTATGATAACAACTATATTCTGAAAAAGTGGGTACGCAATCTTTTCGAACCTTGATTAGGGGTACGCGGTACGGAAAAGGTTGGGAACCACTGTGCTGAGACGATGAAAATTGGAAGGCCTTTCAGGGACCCGAACAAACTGACTTGATAATAGTCATTTCTCCGAACCGACCACCGTGGGGGGAGTGGAGCTTTTTAATAGCTTTTGAACGGGTGATCGGAATTGAATGAAACATGACAAATGGAAAGAGCTGTCGCGTCAGATGTTCCACGTCAAGTCTTTATCGGATTTGATACTTGTAGGGGGCGTTTGTTATTCGGTAGGGGGGGGGGGGGGGTGAAGTGGGAACCGGAAATTTACAGATTGGCTATGCTCCGATTCCAGTCAAACTTGACGGGCGGGAAAAGGAGTTGTCAGAGATGCGACGTTCATGTTTCTGAGTCGTATTCATCCACCGTGGGGGAGTTGTAAGGGGAGCCCCAGAAATGTTGTGGCTCGCATAGGGGTCAAACTAGTGGATCGATTTTGATGAAACTTGGAATGTAGAGAGATAACATGCCCTAGATGACATATTTTACAGTTCGAACTGGATCCAACCACGCTGGGGGAGGGGGGGGGGGCCTCCAAAAAACCCTCAGGTTTGAGCGAAACTTGGTAGGTGGTGAGAGAAATTGCTTCAGATGATCAAGTCCGAACCAGAGTTCGGCCGCGGTACCGGGAGTTGGAGGGGGATACCAGAAAATCGTGTGGCACGTGTAGGAGCCAAACGAGTGGATCTATTCGGTTTGAACCTGGAAGGGAGAGAAGTCATTTGCCCTGGATGGTCCGAGCTATGACGGAATCGCTCAGACTTGAGTGAAACTAGATATCGTACTTCTAGATCCGAACCGCATTTTTGGATTCTGGAGTATTTTGTGAACTACTCGTATCAAGTGCCATATGAGCCCGTAGCTCTTGGTGTTTAATCTTTACATTTTGAACCCAACCAGAGGGAGGACATCCACATTCAATCCATATAAGTAGCTAAACTAGGCTTTGTTCTTGACACTCTTTAACTGGTCATCAGAAGACCAAACCGGCTTACGAGTCCCATACTCGAATACGCTCCTCAGAAACGGCAATTTTCTCAGGCTGTTTCATACACCTAACAATCATCATGTAATATTTATTATGATCCTCTTTATTACCCTTAGCCTTTAGCTGTAATAGATGATAAGGCACTCTAGTAGTACTGAGCATCGTAGTTAACGTCGAAATATATATCTCTTCTGTTATCTCTTATATGTATAGAATTGTCCTATTTTGTTCTTCTGGGATTGTTGATTTACCCATTTGTCTGTCTTTATTATTGACAGGAAATCTACGAAGTCGTGACCAATCTTTCGCTGCTTGATCATCACCGCATGATTATCTCTTCGCCATGTATAGAATTGTCTTATAGTCTAGATTTTGTTCTCTTGGGATTGTTAGATGTACCCATTCGTTTTTCTTGATTAGTCGGCAGCTGTTCAGCACGAGCCACCGATGAGCCAGCAACCACAAGTTGTGCTAGAACCTATCAAAACTGCAGCAGTGGACGAAGAAACCTGGATCGCGAAAGATGGTAAGTTCTTTTGAACCTCGTGTGTTTTCCCTGTCTTTGCCAACGAACGACGTCAAGTGTGAATAATCATCATAGTGGTCGATCCATTATCAGAGGTCCAGGTTTCCCAAGTTTGGATTGGACCGGTGTTGGTCGTAGAAGTAAGTCGAGATTTGGTTGCTTCTGGGATCCCAAAATGTAAGTGGAGGGATACCGATGCGTTCACAAAAGTTGTCCGTCTGTTCGTCAATCTGTCAGCACGATAGCCCTCGAAGGGAATGATATATTTTGATGGAACTTGTGAGGATTCTTTGGTCAAATTTGTAGATGGGCCTCATAGCTGTATATATAGGGTTAAAGACTGATAGCCATTCGAAACCCTTGTTACCGTAAACTCTGTTACGACTACTGGAGATAGGGGGATGTAAGTCAAGAGCGTGCTCCACCATACTTACCTTAGTTACTACGCATGACGTCACTGGTTATTATCGTGCCACTGGCTAATCGGGCCAATTACTTCACAGAGATCGTAGTTACCATGCTTACCACGTTACCGAGCGTGGTAAGCAGATAGTTACCGTTAGTTATTCTTTCGAGAACGCAGGGACGGTTAACGTAGTAACTTTTCACGAGATCGGAACGAAAATAGTTACTATGGTTAGAGGTGTGGAACACGCTCTAAGATGTTTTGTTATGTTTTAAATGTTTTGAGGGCGAATTTTTATTTGTAGACATTGGCAACATTCACGTCGAAGCAAAATTGGACGAAATCACTCCACACGAAGCGTCGGTTCTTCAGAGTGTGGAAGCTCAGATGGAAGGGATAGCGCCAAGAGGTGGAATGGCATCACTTGCAATGGTAAGGATCGTCGCGTGAACTTTGCTCTTGTTGATCTATGCTCTACTGTCCTCATTCCATCGTCTCTTTAAATGTTGAAGGGACTAAGTCGCATTAAGAGCGACTTTTATGCAGTCGACTGTTGAAGAGCCATCGCCATAAATAATGCTCATTGATTACGCCCGCCACGTTTGACATTGCAAAGTTCGAAGACCTAGGACGGTATGATGCACATGCAGCAACTTTAATTCCTTCTGTGAAGCTGAGGAGGATCATCTTACTGTTTTGTTAACCAAACGGCTTAGATGAAGGTTAATTGAGATGTCTTCTTCGTTTTATTCCGCAAAATCGTTTTGTTTCAGCTGAATTTTGTCCAGATCCGAATGAGAAATAGAGTAGTTTTCAAACATTATGGTTTCCAACGTTCAGAGGCGTTATATACTAGCAAAAATACAACAAAAAATGACAGTTTTGAAAAAAATCGACTGATTTTCAGAAAAACCCACTGATTTTCAGGAAAAACCGACGATTTTGACGAAAAATCGACTGTTTTCATGAAAAAAAATCAACTGTTTTTGACAAAAAATCGTGGCCGACTCGGTTATTTTTTTCCGACTGGCCGACAGCATTGGGAATCGGGTCCTCCCCCCCCCCCCCCACCAGGTGTGGCGCCACTGCCAACGATTGTGGCATCCCAATTAGACAGGGAGAGTATGCGATATCCACGTGAGCCTTGAACACGCGTTCGGCATCGTGTGATCGTGGTCTAGAATTCCCGCCTGGACTTTCGGCACTATCATCACTTCCATATGGAAAAGTAGAAATTTCGGCCGGGAAATGCTGATCGTGTGTTCGTATTACTTGGAAGAGTTTCAGAACTAACGTTGCACCTTAATTCCAAAGCTATTTTTATTTAGAATCAGTTGTTCTTAGGTCTAATATTTTGACCTGTCTTTGTTGATCGACATATGTTATTTATGAATTATGTGTCTATTTGAGCATTGACACATCCAAAGCTCGTTCTGTACATTTTAAAGATATTATGGATTATTTATTATTTACACAAATAAATGCTGATTTACTTTCAGGCTGCTGCAGCGTATAACGACCCCACCCAGCTACAGTGGCGGAGAGGCCAGAACCAAGGACAGGGACGTGAAGGGAACCAACAACGTCGGAACCAACAGCAGCAAAACCAACAAAGTCAGCAGCAGAGCCTGCTGACCCAACAGCTGAATCAGCCAGCCCAACAAGGCCAGCAGCAGAGACAGCAAGCGGAATCGTTTCTAACTCAGCAGAAGAATCTCGAGCAGCCATTAGAACAGAGGCCGGGGCGTCAGCGTACTCCTGGAGTTGTTGCGGGGCGATCCGATTAGACCGAGATGGTGATTGCTTTACGAAGATTTTTACCTTAGTTTTGTCTGTGACGAAGGTAGGGCTTTACTTTTTGCGTATTTCTATATTGTGCGGTAGCGATATTTTGATAAATAAAAGCGTTTTCATTCTGATAACTATCGGGGTACCTTGACAATTTTTATGGCACTTCCCCTCCGGCCAAGTGCCATATAGCGATTGCAGTTTCTGTCGGTCCAGGGTTTGAAAGTTCGGGCACTACTACATAAGCTAGGATGATGAAACTTGGAAGGCGTATCAGGGATCCGACAAGAAAACTGGAGATAGTTATCACGACTTTCGGGAAATACTCCATATGACCAAGTCCAAAATACGCCAGCGATCCTCGGGAAGGAGTAAGCGTGTCCGTACGACTCAAATGCTGTGTCAATCAATCACCGTGATCTTTGGGAGGAGCGGTGATACCACTTCTGCCTTTCTTCCGCTAGCTACCCGGAGCGGCCGGAGATTTTGCGTCGGCAAAGAGAGATAGTCGCATTAAGAGTATTGCTGCGTTTACAAGTACAGGAAACTCGGAACAGAATCCGATCTCGGTGACAAGATCATGTTCACACGCAGAGGGACAAAAAAATCTTCAAAACCAGAAAATCTGACAAAAAAAAAATCTGACAAAAAAAAGAGTATTTATGGCATCAGTCCTGATTACTGCTGCTCTCAAAAGCTAGTTACACTTTTTTTTGGTCTTTTTATCAGCTCCGCCGACGAAATTCCTTTCAAGTAGACCAGAATTCCTTTCATCATGAAAGGATTCTCGTCCCGCTAGACTTTTTTTCTAGTCGTCTTCACGAACGGAATCCTTTCGAGTCGACCGGAATTCCTTTCTACTCGACGGGATTTCTTGTCCGTGTAAACGGTACATATCTTGGGAAACTCAAGTGGAGGGACCAGGGTGAGACTTGCTGAGAAGAACAAGCAAAAGTACTAGATGTGTCATTGATATAACCGGGTCGGGCACTGTGGGCGAGGGCCGGGGACGACGGAGCGAGTTCAGTAGTTCCTGATGCGCTACGACGGTGAACTTTCATCTTCAAGTTGAAAAAATCTCAACTTTTCCACATGGAAGGCGTCACGACTGAGGGGGGGGGAACGCCCCCCCCCAAAGCCGTCGGCCAGTCGGTAAGAAATACCGAGTTCGCGCGTAGCGCCACGATTTTTCGTCAAAACCTTTGATTTTTGTTCATGAAAACAGTCGGTTTTTCTGAAAATTGGTCGATTTTTCGTCAAAATAGTCGGTTTTTCTGAAAATCAGTGGATTTTTCGGAAAATCAGTCGATTTTTTCAAAAATGTCATTTTTATTGTTGAAAACAGTCATTTCTTCTGAAGAAAAAGTCGGTAAAAATTACCAGCCTGTCGGTAAATGCCTCGTCCCTCCCCCCCCCCCCAAACATTTTGGCTAGCATGGAAGTAATGATGGTGGAGAAAATCTGGGCAGGAAATCATGACCGGGAGCACCCGACCTTGATCGTGTGGTCAGGGCCTTATTTGAGAATAGTCGTTTCCCCAGATTCGGAAATCTTGGAAGGAATTGATGGATGGGGAATCAGAAATCTACTGGTATGCATAACTTTTGAACGGGTGATCGGATTTGAATGAAACTCAGCAATTGGAGAGGGCTGTCTTCTCAGGTGCACGGGCGTCGCAATGGGGGAGGGGGGTACCGCACCCCCCCCTTCAAAGAAAGAATAAAGCTAAACTGGGGGCTCAGAGCACCCAGTCGAAACGAACAAGGTAAACTGGGCATGCTGCGATCGTCCGACCACAGAAATAGAGCACCCAGTCGAAACGAACAAGGTAAACTGGGCATGCTGCGATCGTCCGACCACAGAAATTTAACTAAACTTGGAGCACCCAGGAAAACTAAATGGGGGGGCTGAGAGTGCGCCCAAAAAGTCAGTAAGGTTAGTTCAGGGTTACCAAGAAACTGGGAGAACATCCAGCTTGGAAATGGGCGGTGCTGGGTTCTCAAGCGTTTGAGGAATACTCTATATGACCAATTCCAAAACACATGACCAGGGATCCCCAGGAAGAAGGAGTGAGCTTGTCCGTACGACTCAAACTCAACGACTCAGATCCTGTGTCCATCAATCACCGCGATCTTTAGGAGCAGCTTTGACACCACTTCTGCCTTTCTTCCGCCAGCTACCCGGAGAGGCCGGAGATTTTGCATCGGCAAGGAGAGATAGTCGTCAACAGTATTGCATCCTCAGTCGCATATTTTGAGCTTGGCAGGTTGAGCTAGATCTAGTCGTTGGGATACGAAGAGATTTTTTTTAATCATATTGTCAGATTTATTAGATTTTATTATTAGATTATTAGATTTGAGCTTCCAAGATCGACAAAAGATAGTTGTCAAATCATAGATTTCTCCCTGCGGTGCACAGTTTTAACCCAAGTTCTAACACGATCTGCTGTGGATCAGTATCTCTCGATTCGAGTAAAATCGGGTTGATTTTACTTGTGGCGGAAAGATTCTTTGTATTTTAATATAACAAAATTTGGCGATAAGAGTTTTCCTCAAGTGCAACGTTTAGAAATAAATCGGCTTCGTGAGCAATGAAAAATGGTTCATTATTGCAACACGTCGTCTAAGGTAAGGTAAGGTAAGGTACAATTTTAATGGCAAATATAAATAAACCTGGTGTTCCTTAAAAGCATCAGACATGCCAGTGGCCATGCCATGTCTGACTTTTGTTTTGTTTTATATAAATGTTCAGAAAAAGTCTACTCTGTTTCAAGTTTTTTTTGTTTTAATGATTAGTACTTCTTTTTCGGAGAGGTGTTGAATAGAAGCACATCACCAAAATTTCCAACTTCCCGGTAAATGTCTCACATTTTTCTGGATTCGTCCTGAACAAAGACAGGCGGTCAGATTCGTGCTAAGTGGCATTCTGATCATACAGAATTCCACAAAATTTGCGTGCTGAATGTCAAAAGCTTGTTAAAAAATACAGCGAAAGATCGTTAACTGTACCACGACATCAACAAGGAGGGCAAGAGTATTTTTGGCCCCAAAAGGCCGCCATACTGCCGCCTTTCGTAGTAGGCTCAATATGTCGCGGCATTTCATTCGGGGCATGTGTGACATTAAAAGCTAGATTTTGTAGGTGGGAAGTTGTTTTGCCCGAAGGGAGATAATATTGAAGAAGCATGACCATACCGACGTTCCGGACAACCTTAACCCTCAGGTAAGTTATTTGCTCCTTCCAGCTTAAATTTGAGTCAACTACTATACCTAAATACCGAAGATCGTGGACTCGATTGATTGTTGTACCATACTTTTCAGTTGCTAGAGAATTAAAAGTTGGCAGTGCTATAAAGTAGGACCACAATAAAAGGACAACAGAGCTAGCCTCTCTCGTGAGGGACTCTGCTATAGGCCAAGTGGTCTGACATTCGCGAAGTGGTCTGACCTTGATCGATCAAGTTTTGGTGTCCAACAAGTTTCCTACCCGATAATTCCATATTAACATAAATTGCAAACAACGTGCTGATCGCTGTCTGGCATCTGTATGTCCAACCTCGTTTTCAGCTACCTAACGGCTACACAGGTTACCAGACAGACAATCAACTAAATCCAGCCAGATATTGTGGGTTGCTTGAAACGACTAGCAACGTTTCCTCGTGATTAAACTTACCGACGTCAGGAGAACGAAATTCAAAACGATCTGTCCTCCACTGAATAAGTGAACTCGGGAGTTTCAGTTCACCAGCAGTTCACCAGCCGACGATCTTGAAAAGAAAAGAAATAAATTTAATAAGCAGAATGGAAGAGGTGAAATTGGACACAACTGTTTCCGAGCGTAAGTTATTTCATGATCATGTATTTGTTCGGCTGGATACTAAAGCTAGTTTTGAAAGTAGAAATTTGCCAATTTCGTTTTTTGGGATCCCAAAACGTAAGTGGAGGGATACACCTATGACATCGCAAAAGTTGTCCGTCTGTCCGTCCGTCTGTCCGTCCGTCCGTCCGTCTGTCCGTCCGTCCGTCCGTCTGTCCGTCCGTCCGTCCGTCCGTCTGTGCGTCCGTCCGTCTGTAAGCACGATAACTCTCGAAGGGAATGAGATATTTTGATGAAACTTGGTGTGAGGATTCGTTGGGTCGTCGGACCAGTCAAGTTCGTAGATGGGCTTTGTAGCCCTACATTTAGGGGCGGGGGAGGGGTTTCAAATTAATGGGCAAACAAAATATTTTGAAAGAGCTAATAGGATAGTCGATTATGGGGTAAGAAGACATGCTGAACACGAAACCCTTTTGTCATCGGACAAGGAGTTCGCCCGGAATCCGGCCAAAACCGGAAAGTTTGTTAAAAGTAAAAGTTTTATTTGAAGTTGATTAGGTGTTCGATTCAGGGGTAGAAAGACATGCTGAAGACGATGGAGAAAACCATTTTCTCGACGGACAAGTAGTTCACCCGGAACCCGGCCCAAACCGGAAAGTTTGTTAAAATTAACAGTTTTATTTGGAGTTGATCAGATGTCCGATTTAGGGCAAGAAAACATGCTGAGCACTTATGTGAAAATAATTTTCTACCCGGACATGTGGTTCGCCCGGAATCCGGTCAAAACCGGAAAATTGTTAGAAGTTAAAGTTTTATTTGTAGTTGCTTAGATAACCGATTTAGGGGTAAGAAGAGATGCTGAATCCGTGTGTGACAATCATATTTTACCCGGACATATAGATCGACCGGAATCCGGCCGGAGTCAGAAAATTTGTTATAAGTTAAATTTTTATTTGAGCTTGATTAGATGTTCATTATTGGGGAAAGAAGATACCCTGAGTTCGTTTTTGAGCTTTCTTTTTTCGCCGGACAAGTAGTTCTGGAGTTCGGCCGAAACCGGGAAATTGGTAGAAGTGGCAGGAAGGAAAACAGATAGGATTTTGAAAATATGATTTAAATGATGAATCCGTATCTGATTTGGTTTTCTCAGATGATTAGCTGTTTGGCCTTATATGTTTATGGATTATAATAGTAAAAATGTTCATGGAGTCTGGCGATCACTTGATCTGGCTAAGACAAGACCCAGTTGTCTTGATCAGATATTGAATTTTTGGGATCCCATCGAAACCTTTGGTCTCAAGTGGAGTCCTCGGGGAACGGCGAGAATACGCCTTATGGGAGCTAGGACTTCATTTGTAAGCAAAACCCTTGAGGCAAAAATGATAATGGGCGGATGGGCATCATGAAAATGCATATATTGCTTAAAAGTTTTTTTTTTTTAACTTTACAGTCGAGATTGGTACTTCAAGGAATAATCCGATCTGGGAAGTAGCAATTTCTAAGAGCATCTGTTTGTTATTAACACGAAGTTCGATCCCGATCACACAAGTATAAGCGGGTAAAGTATCCCCCCCCCCCAATAATTATTGGATTCGGTCCGGAAATGAAAAAGATCACCAGAGAGAAATGTCCTCTGTTCAGTTATTAAATTTCATTCGAATCCGATCACACGTTCCAAAGTTAAGCATGACTCAGTATTCCGGATTCCCTTCCCTCAACCCCCCCCCCCAGATTATCAGATCGAGGATTTTTTTTTTATTCCAAGTCAGTTTGACCGGGTCCCTGATATGCCTACCAAGTTTCGTCGTGAAAATCCTAAAAAACGGAACTCCGGGAAACCCACTCCCCCCTCCCCCTCAAGTGTCAGGATCCAGTCAAATTGTATAAAAGATTTACATGGAGAAGATGTTTGTTCTTCCCAGCAAGTTTCACTCCGATCCCTCCATTCTAACCGTTTCTCGAGATTTCCGGTCCCCCCCCCCCAACTCCCCCACAGTGCCCGTAGCCAATCCGATTCAGTAAATGATTTACCTAGAGCATCTGTTTGTTCTTCCCACAAAGCTCCATTCCGATCTGTCCATTCTAAGCGGGTCCCGTATTCCCCCCCCCCCGTAGTTGCCGGATCCGGTCCGGATATAAAAAAGATCACCAAAAAATGTCCTCTGGTCAGTTCTTAAATTTCAC
>JAKZAP010000031.1:0-165168 GCA_023053575.1 Branchinecta lynchi
ACAAAAATATTTTTGAGAACTATTGAGATAGTTGATTTGAGGGTAAGGAGACATCTTGAATCCGATATGAAAGTTATTTTCTTGCCGGACAAGCACTTCACCAGGAATCCGGCGAAAACCGGACACAAAATTTGTCGACTAATTTTCGGCTATAGCAGTCCCTACCCATTTATTCTCAAAACCGTACAGCTCAGCGCGCATGAATGACGATTTTCATTTGTTTATTCTATGGACGTCGGAGAGATCTATTGAAATCGAAGATCGAAGGGGTTGATACATAACGTTCAAAGAAGGAAATATGTTGTTCAATGAGGAGTCACTGGTAAAGTACAGCTCAAGTTCGTAGACGGGTCCTTTGGTCCTATCTTTAGTCAGAGGAGGAGTTTCAAATTTATGGTAAAAACATGCATGTTTTAAAAGCTAATAAGATATTCATTGAGAGGGTAAGGAGGTCCGCTGAATCCATATCTGAATTTAGTTTTCTTGCTGGACAAATGGCTTATCACGAATTCGGCTAAAACTGGAAATTTTGTTGGAGCTCAAAGTTGTTTCTGAAACCGATTAGAATTTCGGTATCGGGGCAAGGAGATATGCTGATATAACTTTATTTCAAAAATAAAATTATTCAAGGAATCTGATGAAGACTGAATGGCGAAGACATGGCCCAATTCTTTGAATAAAATGTTGGATTTTTGGGATCCCATCAACACCTTCGGTCTTGTTCTGTAAATAACAGTCGGTAAAAATGACAAGCCAGTCGGTGAATCGCCCACCAAACATTTTGGCTAGTAACGCCTCTGTTCACCACATAACATTTTTGACCCTTTCTCCATCCAAAATAGAAAATATCGAGTCCTTTGAGAACTTTCGATATGTCCCGAATTTTACCGCATTTTGGTTGAAGGATACCCAGAGGATACCACGGAAATGCCACTTTTTGACGAGAACGGCACCGCGAAGCGGTGTCGATCGAGCTGCAACACTGTCCAATACCGACCTTCCAGTCTTCAGGCTGTTGACGTATGTGTACTTCTCCGCTTTTAAAATTTTCTCTCTAATTGAATTTGAAGGGAAATGGCTGTGAATCTTCAGAAAGAAGAAGAGGTGAAACAGTACTTGGAAAATTTGGGTACTGAGTACAGATTCGGCTGTTACCACGAAAAGAAACCGGAAGGTATGGCAAGATCAGATTCAGCTCAGTGCAGTAGTGTCAGTCAGTAGGCTAAAATTTTCATAACCTTAATATTGGTCTCAAAATGTTCAAAGAAAGTGTCTGTGTAGTTCTAACTTGGTCCTACGATATTCAGATCTTGTTTCTTAATACACTGTAGGCTACAGGACTGCTACAGGAGGGGTACCTGACCTTGATTCACACTTCTCGGTTTTTGTATGCTATGTGCTGTCCTGACAGTCAACAGGGAAAATATGACTTTTACATGTGTCCAAAAGTACTCAAATTCTGAGCCTTTTCTTTGTTTTGAAAAGGGATTTCTGGATACTTAACTTTGAGTGTGTTCCATCCTACTTACTACACATTACGTCACAAACTCTGGCTTTTTGCCATCAAGGCTGGAACCATTTTTCCATTTTCCAGCAGAATATCATGCCACAGACGAATCCGACCAATCACATTACAGAGATCCGTCATTACTACACTTACTACGCTCCCGAGTGTGGTAAGCAAATAGTTACTACTAGTTACTATTTTGAGAAGGTTGGAACGGTCAGCGTAGTAGCTTTTGGTGAGGTTGGAACCCAAATAGTAACTAGTAGTTACTATTTGCAGATGGGTGGGACACACTCTTCACTAACTCTACCTTTTTCATCATTTTGTAAGGCAATCAAGGTAATGGTCGAACGAAGGGATATTGTTTGAAAAGAAAAATATGTTTAACTAGAAATATTGAAGTAGTATTTATTTATCCAATATGTAAACTATTCCTTTAGCTTTGATCAGTCTACCACAAACTCCTAATTTTGGGAAAGCCTATGCCAAACACTGGATACTGGATGCAACAAAATACTGATGATTTGATTGAAGCTCAGAAATCAACCAACCAGAACTTATCTGTAGTGAGGTAGGTCAGGGTTTGGGTGCCAACAGCTATCCAGTGTTTGGCATAGGGTATCCAGCATTAGGAATAGGCTATGCAAAATGCTAAATATATCCAGAGTTTGGCATAGGGTATCCAAAATCAGGGGTTTATGGTTGACTGGCCTCAATCTAGTATGTTTGTCATGTTTGTTGGTTCCCTTTTAAGCCTGATAGATTATTCTGAAGGAAAGACTTCTCTGGAAGTTTGAAATCTCGTCTAAGGTTGGATACCCCTCCTGTTAATCCACTTTAACCTAATTTATCTTTTTTAACATTTCTGAGGCCAATTTTGAGGTGATAGGCTATATAGTAACTTGAGGCTGGATAGCTTTCCTGGACAGGGGCGTCACTAGCATTTTACCTTTGGTGGGGGGGATGCAGGGCGTCACTATGGGGGTGAGGGGGGAGCCCCCCCCCCAAAGGTCCTGAGAAAGTTCTTTCATCGGGCAAAGCCCGGCGAAAGTCCACTTGTTTGTCGGGGCTAAGCGCCGTCAAACACAGAAGAAATATTTTTTTTTATGCTTTTGTAATGCGTCGGTCGACTTGTCGGCGCATCGAGGTCTTCTTATACGCAAGAAATGTAACCCTTCAATCATTTGTCTGGCAAAACACTGAAGAGATCGAATTCTGCACGCTTTCGCCGTGCCTCGGTATTCTCGTCGGCACATCGGGGTCTTTTTAAACATAAGGAATCTAGAAGAAATACATTTTTATGCTTTTTTCGGGGTCGGTTGACTCGTCGACACATCGGGTTCTACTTATCCGTAAGAATTCAAATTCTGCAAACTTTGTCGGGCGCACCTGGGAAGTTCCAGTCTCAAGAGTGGGAAAACATCACTCTACCAAAACAATTGATAAAAAAATCACTCATCCTACCGCTTTTTCTCGCGTGCTTACCTTAAAACCTGTCTAGCCTCCCTGTCAACTGAAGGTACCTCGACAGTTCCTTTAATATGGCTTGTGATGTTGCCATCAATTGCGAATTGGGGGATTGAGACAATGGGCCATTTGTGGCCTGAGTTTCGGCTGGAGTGTCTGGCCTACCCCGCAGAATAAATAATATGGCTTTCCTCTCTACCTCCTGGAAATCAATGTTCGGAGCGTGGAAAGCTTCCAAACGTTGCCTTGCCCATGCATGGCACTCTTGGACAAAGTGGATATTTGTCTCTGCATCTACTCCGCATCTGGTACATATTGGAGACTCCATTATTCCTGTATTTGAATTATTTTTTCCAAGGTTTCCAATCTCAGTAACAACCTGGATGATTCCCCGGATTTCATATTTTTTCATGGCGATTAGCCTTCTAGTCAGTGCCTCGTTGAGCGTGGGTATTAAACTTCGCATGGCTGGACAATCCACGCGGTTTTTCCACATTTGCTCTACCTGTTTTTTCATCCATTCCCGGATTTCTGTCTTCCACCTACTTTCCGGGATGGGAATGAAGGGCTCAGGTCCATAGGTAACTCTTTTGGTAGCTTCCTTTGCTAGTGCATCGGCTTCCTCGTTTCCTGGGATACCAGAGTGTCCCGGCACCCACATCATTACAGTTAGTTTATACACAAATTTGGCCTGCGGCGCATTTTGTAGTATTCTTGATTTGGAAGAACTTGTTTCATTTAGTTGGCGTTTTAAGACTGAAATTCGTGAGGATCTGAAACACCTTAAAAGCTAGAACTTGCATGGTAGGTATAGCTAAATTTTTCCGGAAAAAAGGCATATTTAAAAAAAATTCGTCTGCTGCGCTTAGTTTAACTTGTTTTTGGTACAGTCGTTGGAAGCTTCGCTTTTTAGCGAAAGCTAAAATGAAAAGCCAATTATAGGAACTTCAATATACGAAATTACATCAAAAGAATAATCTGGCTGGCGGGAAATGTGTTTTCTCTGCACATTTTTTAGTCCGTCGGCAGAAAGCGGACGTCCCCCCCCCCCAAAGGTAAAAGGCTAGTGACGCCCCTGAGGGGATGTCCTGTTTGTGCCAACAGACTAAAAATTTGCTGACAAAACATGTGCCGCTTCGTGGCAACGGCGTACATTTCCCACCAGTATAGACTAGAACCGATGTGAAACTAACTTTAATGCATCAGTTGAGATTATTCCTTTAATTTAATTTGTTTTATTAATTAAGTAATTATTAATTATTAATAATTCCTAATTAATTATTAATTAGTTTACATATTCGGCATTTCATTTCAGCTTTCGTTATAAAAGCAAAGATTTCAATGACTGAACTCAGAACAAGTTAAAGGCAAGTGCTGCAGGCAAAATTTGTTTAATCTGCTTTTCTTCCGGACAAATTTGCTATACCTACCATACAAGTTCAAGCTTTTAACATGTTTCAAACCCCCACAAATGTCAATCCTAAAACGCCAACTAAATCTTCCAGACAGAGAATCTCAGTTGAGATTGTTCCTTTAATGTAACTTCGTATATTTAAATCGCCTTTTCATTTCAGCTCTAGTTAGAAAGCTAAGCTTTTGACGATTATACCCAGAATAAGTTGAAGCCCCTGCGAAATTTTTTAAATCTATATTTTTTTTTCTGTAAAAATGTGCGCCCGGCAAAATTTTGCAGAATTTGGTTTCTTACGTATAACAAGACCAAAGGTTGGATGGGATCCCGAAAGTTAATATTTGATCCACAATTGGGTCTTGTCTTTGCCAGAATCCTTGAACATATTTGCTATTGAGATTTGGAAACAGATTGATTAGCAAATAGCTAGTCATCTGAGACAACCAAGTTCAGATCTACCTCTATAAGCCATATCTGTTTTGACGATACTGATCAATACTCCCTGCTTTACTTCATCCAAATTTCCGGTTTTGGCCGAATTCCTAGCGAATTTTTTGTCCAGCAAAAAAAAGGAAGTTCAGAAACGAATTCAGTATCTCCTTATCCCTATAAAGAACATCTAATCAACTTCAAATAAAACTATAACTTATAACAAATTCTCCGGTTTCAGCCGGATTTCGGACGAACTACATCTCCGGGTAAAAAATTATTGTCATATACGGATTCAGCGTCTCTTCTTCTTACCTCTAAATCTGTCATCTAATCATCTTAAAATAAAACTTTTGCTTTTAACACAGTTTCGGGTTTTGTCAAGATTCCAGACGAACTAGTTGTCCGGGTAGACAATAATTTTCGCATAAGTGTTCAGCATGTCGTCTTATCCCTAAATCGAACATCTAATCAACTTCAAATAAAACTTTTGCTTTTAACAAACTTTCCGGTTTTCTCCGGATTCCGGACGAACTACTTGTCCGGCGAGGAAATGGTTTTGATCATCGTCTTCAGAATGTCTCTTACCCAATAATCGACTATCACATTAGCTGCTTATAAAAATTTTGTTTGCCCCTTAATTTGAACCCCCTCCCCCACCCCTAAATGTAGGGCTACAGAGCCCATCTACGAACTCAACATTACACTTGACCCAAAGAACCCTCACACTAGGGGTCGGCACCGTTTCTGTTTTTGGCTAAAACAGAAACGGTAAAAAACGGCAAATAAAAAACGGAGCAGAAACAGAAACGGTGATAAAAAAACGGAAAACCGTTTCTGTTTTTCCGTTTTTTTTCGGAAAAACAGAAACGGACCGTTTTTACAAAAAAAAACGGCCGTTTTAACAGGTTTTTCTGTTTTTTTTCCCTACTTCTTTGGGTTTATAAGATAACAGTAAGGCGACATTCTGGAACGGTAAGGCGGCTGTTGGAAAGTGAATAGCATGAGGAGGGGACAGCCTGACAGGAGAAGGTTGTGAGAGAAGGTCGAGTATAATTCTGTAAGGTGAAAAAAAAGGACTCTGCACCTGTCTAGTAAACTAAGCCCTTTTTGGGATCCCAAAACGTAAGTTGAGGGATACCTATGACATGGTAAAGTTGTCCGTCTGTCCGTCCGTCCGTCTGTTAGCACGATAACTCTCGAAGGGGTTGAGATATTTTGATCAAACTTGGCATGAGGACTCTTTAGGTCAAAGTACAGGTCAAGTTCGAAGATGGGCTATGTAGCTCTATATTTAGGTGTGGGGGAGGGGTTTAAAATTAAAGGGAACAAAAAATATTTTAAAAAGCTAATGAAATAGTCGAATTAGGGGTAAGGAGACATGCTGAATCCGAATATGAAATTTATTTTCTCGCCAGACAAATAGTTCACCAGGAATCCGGCGAAAACCGGAATATTTGTGGAAAGTAATATGAAGTTGATTGGAGGTTCGATTTAGGGGCAAGGAAACGTGCTGAGTCCGAATATGAAAATTATTTTCTCGCCGGACAATTATTTCGGCCGGAATTCGGCCAAAACCGGAGAATTTGTTTAGAGTAAAATTTTTGTTTAAATTTGATAAGATGTTCGATTAGCGGGTAAGTAGACATGCTGAATTCACATATGACAACCATTTTCTCACCGGACGTATAGATCGCTCGGAATCCGGCTGAAACCAGAAAATTTGTTAAGAGTAAAAGTTTAATTGGAAGTTGATTATAGGTAGGATGTAGGGGTAAGGAGACATGCTGAATTAGTTTTTGAGCTTTATTTTTTCGCCGGACAAGTAGTTCCGGAATTCCGCAGAAACCGGAAAATTGGCAGAAGTAAGGCAGGAAGTTTCGATATGCTTCGTCAAAATAGATATGACTTAAAGGGGTAAACACACATGCTGAATCCATATCTGGATCTGGCGAAGACAAGACCAAATTGTCTGGATCAAATTTGAACTTTTGGGATCCCATCGAAACCTTTGGTCTTGTTTGTACCCATGGCCAAATGCTGGGGTATGCTGGCAGGGGTGAGTATGGAAGTCATACGTATGTGTACCCCTTTTTCCCCAGAAGGGTACCAGGAACCTTAAAAAGCAAAATATTTTAAGGTCAAAAATAGTTCCCAAAGTACTGTATACTGATACCCCTATGCGGAATAAGGGGTACAATTACGTGTGAGAACCATGGTCACCACTGTCAGCATGCCCCAGCGTTTTGCATGGGCTTCATTCAAGTGCCATATACCGATCACTTTTCGGTCGGTCGGTCCACTGTTGCCGAGTTAGTGTACTTCCAGATGTGCTAGGACGATGAAACGACCTCGTGTCTCAGACGTTCCATTTCTCAAGTCCGGTTCGGATACGATGAATGTGGGAGGGGGTGGGACCGGAAATCTTGTGACATGCTTAAAATTTAGCGATTACGATTAAACTTGGTGGGAAGAACAAGCAGAAGCCCTTGGTACATCACAGACAGAATTGGACCGGATTTGGGCACTTTGGGGGAAGTTGGAGGGGGTTCCGGAATTCCGCTGATCCGGCTAGGACGATGAAACTTGGCAGGAATCAAAGACCCGACCAAATTAACTTGGAAATAGTCAGTTCGGGCATCGTGGGGGAGTGCAGGGAGGAGGAATCCGGAATCTTGAAGTATTGTAACTTTCGAACGGGTGATCGGATCTTAATGAACCTTGATATTTGGATAGACCTTGTTCCTCGGATGTCCCATTTAAGTACGGACCGGATCCCATGAATGTGGGGGGGGTGGGGGGTGGACGGGTGTACTGGAAATCTTGTGCCACGCTTAGAGTGGACTGATCGGGAAGAAACTTGGTGGGAAGAACAAGCACAAGAACTAGGTACACCCGAGACAGAATGGACCGGATTCGTGCACTGTGGGGGAGGTTGGAGGGGTCCGGAATTCCGGTGATCGCGAGTTAAGGTACTTCCAGGTGTGCTAGAAGGACGAAACTTGGCTGGAACATTAGTGTCTCGATAAGACTTGGTTCACAAATTGTCACTTTCCAGATCCGACCATCCCTTGAAGTACAGAGTGAACTGCCAGCTCTCTTGAAGTGCGCACCTTAACAGCAAAGTGAAAAATTGCTTTTGACAAACTTTACATTTCATGATCCCCCGAGGGTCCATGATCATTTGCGCCACAACGGTTTTGCTTAAAAATTAATTCCTAGCACCCTGAAAGTGCACATCTTTACCGAAAAGTGAAAAAAAAAAACTTTTGAACATTGGAAAAGTTCGGTGGCTCTTTCTTAGTTGTATAATTACAGCTTTGTAGAAAAATCTCATCAGAAATGGGAGCTTGAAGGCTTCAGCTTTCAGTACAAAACGCTTCGTGCTTCCTGTTGGTTGGATTTCAAAAAATGCTTCTTAACCGACCAATGGGATGATTGGGATGCGAGACTCCGTTTCGCAAAAGTGTCATTATACCAAAAAGAAATAGCCAGATTAACGTTTCCAGCAAAAGTATTATTATACCAACAAGAAATAGCAAAATTAACGTTTTCAGCAATTAACCAGCTCAGAATGGTCCAAAGGCCGATAATTTAGTCAGTAAGTCGAAAGTCCTATACCTCCTAATGTTAATTTTGTTGTTATATTCTTCCTTTAATGATGGTGTAAAAATATCCGTTTCGTCGGGTAGGGTGCAATCTCTCTATTCTGACTAAAAAATCTTTCCTTCCGAAAAGCGGAAAATATCGGTAGATGGCATAATCCGCCGGGAGAATAAAACCCGCTAGATTATGCCAGGACGCCACGCGTATAAGTCGGAACAAAAAACAGAAATTTGGAAAAAACAGGTAAAATAAAAACAGAAACGGCTAAAACGGTCATATAAACAAGAGCTACGAGCTCATATGGCACTTGTACGAGTAGGCTGTACAAGAAAGTAGATGAGAACCTCACAAAATACACCCGCCATCCAAAAATGCGGTTCGGAAATAGAAATAGGATATTTAGTTTCACTCATTTCTGAGCAGTTCCGGCATCGTCTCGATTGTCTGCAGCAAATGAACATAACTGTTCAAACTTTCATCCCAATAAATCCATTTGTTTGATCCCTAGACGTGCTACACGATTTCCGGTACTCACTCTATCTCCACCTACCGTGGCCGAATAAGTTCCATCCCGATCGCTGCACTCTAAGCGTTTGTCAAGATTTCTGGTTCCCTCCACCAGCTCCCCCCCCCCCAGTGACATCGGATCCGGTCCGGATTTAAAGTGGGACGTCTGAGACACGAGGTCATGCTAAATATCAACTTTCATCAAGATCCGACCAACCGTTCGCAAGTTAAAAATACCTCAATTTTGGCTTCCCCGTCCCTCCACCCCCACCCCCCCCCCAGATGGTCGGATCGGGGAAGTGACTATTTCCTATTTAATCTGGTCGGGTCCTTGGCGAGGGGTTGCTCTCTCTCCGCCACCGGTGTTCACCTCGACACAGCACCGGCACGGCACCGCGGCACCGGCACGGCAAAGGCACGGCAACGGCGCAACACCGCGGCACCAGCTCGGCACCGGCTCGGCACCAGCTCGGCACCGGCTCGGCCAATTTCGGATATATAAGTGTAGGTTAGTTCGGATTATTTACAATAATTACGATGAACAAATATCGTTTTCGATAGCGATATTTACGTTTCGATATCGATATTTGGTGCGATATATCGATCGATCGATATCCGATATATCGCATACTGGATCATCTCGAACTCCGGATAAATAAGAAAGGAATTGCGGAATACACATTGCTCCAATTTCGTATATATAAGTGTGGGTTATGTTGGATTAATTGCAATCTTTACGAATGAACAAATATCGTTATCGATATCGATATTTACTTTCGATATCGATATTTTGTCCGATACATGGATATATCGTTATCGGTATCGAATATCGCCCAAAACTTGAGTCAGCTTCAGTATAGTTTGCTTCTGGTGAAGGTAATTCAGTGGCGACCAATCTTTTTTTCATATTTGTAGAGTGTGCTAAGAATGATACTTGGCAGGCATATTTAACTTGGAAAAAGTCAATTTCCCCATCAGACACTCTGGGAGTGCAATAGAGGTATGCTTATTTGAACGTTCGTGCTTCGAACTTTGCCATTTTCATGCACTTGCTGTGGCTAAATATATGTACCAGTTAGCCTAAGTAGGTAGTCAAGGAAGGAAAAGATTGGTTCATAAATTCTTTTATAGAGCCAACCACATTCCTTAAAGTACTCATCATAACCACAAAGTACAGAAAATACTTTGGAGCAAAACATATATTTTCATGATCCCCATGAGCCCATGATTATTTGTGAAACAAGGGTTTTGCTTCAAAATGAATTTCCAGCTCCCTTAAAGGACCCCTCGCACTAATCACTCTTCAACTTACAGTATGTTAAAGTATTTGAATACTTTAACTATGCTGTGCTTTCAATAAATAACTAACTGTTTTGGCTGTTTTAAGCCTTTTCCGAGACCCGTTGACTTCTAGCGAAACAGGGAAACAATTTGCATAACCGATTTTCCTGATGGAAAAAATTCTCGCAGACAACCGTCGCGCAACCGTCTCGAACCGTCGACAGCGTGATACACATCGAAGGTAGCAAAACACGGCAAGTGATAAAATCAGCGAGGTTTTGTTAGAGGGGTTAGAATGTGTAATGATATGTAATGATTACGGAATCTGTATGTAGTAGAATACGGAAGTAGGTTGCATTAGTATTATAGGTTGCATTAGTTTGAGCAAAATATACAACTACGTGATCCCCATGAGCCCATAGTCACTTTTGCCTAAAGGGTTTTGCTTTCACATAATTTCTAGTGCCCTTAAAGTGCAAAAATAAAATACTTTTCACCAGATCATTCTCTTGATTTCCAAGGGCCCACAATCATTCTTATTTCAAGGGTATGGCTTATAATTAAACACAAGAAACCCAAGAATTTACAAATTCCTAAATTTCATCCTCTGACCCAGCCTTGCAAGTACCATATGAGCTGCTAGCTCTTGTATTCAACACACATTGCCGACTTCATTCTCGGCCAATATCTGATGAAATTTGTTTACATGTACATCAGAAATCGTGCTTTATCACAATACTGTAATTTGAAGTAAAAAAAACCGCGGCACCGGCTTGGCACCGGCTCGGCACCGGCACGGCACCGGCTCGGCACCGCGGCACCGGCACGGCACCGGCTCGGCACCGGCACGGCACCGGCTCGGCACCGGCACGGCACCGGCTCGGCACCGCGGCACCGGCTCGGCACCGGCTCGGCACCGGCACGGCACCGGCTCGGCACCGCGGCACCGGCTCGGCACCGGCACGGCACCGCGGCACTGGCTCGGCACCGCGGCACGCGCCACTTGGTGTACATCGTTTTTGGGAGTGAGCAACCCCTCGGTCCTTGGCATGCTTGCCAATTTTCATTGTCCTAGCACATCAGGAAGCATCGAACTCGCGGGATCACTAGAAGTTAGGAGTCCCCCCCCCAACTCCCCCAAAGTGAGCGGATCCGTTCCAGTTATGTCAGTCAGGTATCTAGGACTTGTGCTTGTTCTTTCTACCAAGTTTCATCCGGATCTCTCCACTCTGAGCGTTTTTCAAGTTTCCGGTTTCCCCTTCCAACTCCCCCCAATGTCACTGGCGTCTGAGACATGAGGTCCTTCCATATATCAAGTTTCGTTACGATCCGACGACCCGTTCGTAAGCTGAAAATATTTAATTTTTCCAAATTTTTCCGGATTCCCCGTCCCTCCACTCCCCTTAAGACCCACCCCCAAGATTCATCGGATCCGGTCCGGACTCGAAATGAGACATCTGAGACACGAGATCTTTCCAGATATCAAGTTTCATAAAGATCCGATCACCCGTTCGAAAGTGATGAATGTCCCTATTTTCCGGATTCCGCCCCCTCCCCCACGATGGTCGGATCGGGCAAGTGACTATTTCCAACTTAGTCTGGTCGGGTCCCTGATATGCCTGCGAAGTTTCATCGTCCTAGCTTGCGTGGAAGTGCCCAAACTATTATTTATGTTTCTTGACTATGTCCAGGTTAATCAGGTCGTCAATCTTTTAACAATATATACTCCCGCATACGCTCCCTAATACATCCAATATTCCTGACAAGTTCCATTATCCTAACAATGTAATTTGTTTAGATTATCCACTTTGTTTCTATTCCCGCATTCGCTATCTCATACATGGGCTTGTGGCTCAGTTGGTAGAGCGTTGGACTTTCAACTCAGAGGTTCCTGGTTCGCTCCCGCACTCGGGCAGCGCTTTTTTTTGCTACTTTTCGCTCCACTTTTGCTTTATAGTTTCCGGACTCCCGGATCCGGGGAAAGTCGGATTGAAGAAATGATTAATTTTAAGTTGAGCTGGTCCGGTCCCTGATATGCCTGCCAAGTTTCATCGTCCTAGCTTATCTGGAAGTGCCCGAACTAGCAAAACCGGGACCGACAGACCGACTGACGGACAGAAATTACAATCGCTATATGGCACTTGAGTAAGCTTGAGTAAGCTCAAGTGCCATAAAAACGGAACAGAAACAGAAACGGCATTAAAAAAACGACTACCTGTTTTCTGTTTTTCTGTTATTAAAAAAAAAAACAGAACAGAAAACGGTAGTAAAAAAACAGAAACAGAAACAGAAACAGAAACGGTGCCGACCCCTCACACCCAGTTTCATCAACATATCTCATTCCCTTCGAGAGTTATCGTGCTCACAGACGAACGCGATGTCATAGGCATCCCTCCACTTACGTTTTGGGATCCCAAAAAGAACCCGATGTGCCGAATGAAATCCGACGCCCGATAAAAGCATTCAGTATTCGGCTTCTTTTTTTTTTTTTTTTGTATTTTTCAATCAAGTTTAATCCGAATAGCTAAAAGCTAGAAAAGGAATAAAGAAAAGGAATTTTGCCCAACAAGACTGTAAAGATCTTTATTTCTTACATGTAAATAAAAGCCGATGTGCCGACGAAACTGAAAACTTTCGGTATTTATTAATCAATCAAGTTTAATCCGAATAGCTAAAAGCTAGAAAAGGAATAAAGAAAAGGAATTTTGCCCAACAAGACTGTAAACATCATTATTTCTTACATGTAAGTAAAAGCCGATGTGCCGACGAAACTGAAAACTTTCGGGATGTGCCCGATAACGTGTAATGATAAACGTTTGGTAGCGAAAACGTTTTACAGAATTCGATTTCTTATGTGTGAAAAGAACCTGATGTGCGAGAATACCGACGCCCGAAAAAACCATACAGTATTTGATTTCTTCTGTGTTTTGCCCGACTGGACTGTACAGAAGCTGATTTCTGATATGTAAAAAAAAATAACCCGTTGTGACGACGAGACACGACTTCCCGAGTGCGCCCGACAGAATTTGCAGAATATAATTTCTTACCTATAAATAGAACCCGATGTGCCGACGAGTCGACCGACGCCCAACAAAAGCATACAAAATTGTATTCCTTCTGTATTCCTTATGTATAACAAGACCAAAGGTTTCGATGGGATCCCAAAAATTCAATATCTGATCCAGACAACTGGGTCTTGTCTTAGCCAGATCCAGTCTTCGCCAGACTCCTTGAACATTTTTACAATTAAAATTCAGAAACAGATTAAGGCCAAATAGCTAATCACCTGAGAAAACCAAGTTCAGATTTGGATTCAGCATGTGTGTTTACCCCTGTAAGTCATATCTGTTTTGACGAAAACTTCCTGCCACTTCTGCCAATTTCCCGGTTCCGGCCGAACTCCAGAACTACTTGTCCGGCGAAAAAAGAAAGCTCAAAGACGAAATCAGGGTATCTTCTTTCCCCAGTAATGAACATCTAATCAACTTCAAATAGAAATTTAGCTTATAACAAATTTTCCGATTCCAGCCGGATTCCGGTCGAACTATATGTCCGGGTAAAATACGATTGTCATACAGGGACTCAGCATCAATTCTTATCCCTAAATCGCTTCTCTAATCAACTAGAAATAAAACTTTGACTTCCAACAGTTTTCCGGTTTGGGCCGGATTCCGGGCGAAATACTTGTCCGTCGAGAAAATAGTTTTCACCATCGTCTTCAGCATGTCTTCCTACCCCTAAATCGAACATCTAATCAATTTCAAATAAAACTTTTTCTTTCAACAAACTTTCCGGTTTGGGCCGGATTCCGGGCGAAATACTTGTCCGTCGAGAAAAGAATTTTCACCATCGTCTTCAGCATGTCTTCGTACCTCTAAATCGAACATTTAATCAACTTCAAATAAAACTTTTTCTTTCAACAAACTTTCCGGTTTGGGCCGGATTCCGGGCGAAATACTTGTCCGTCGAGAAAATAATTTTCACCATCGTCTTCAGCATGTCTTCCTACCCCTAAATCGAACATCTAATCAATTTCAAATAAAACTTTTACTTTCAACAAACTTTCCGGTTTGGGCCGGATTCCGGGCGAAATACTTGTCCTTCGAGAAAATAATTTTCACCATCGTCTTCAGCCCCTAAACTGAACATCTAATCAACTTCAAATAAAACTTTTACTTTCAACAAACTTTCCGGTTTTGGCCGGATTCCGGGCGAACTACTTGTCCGATGACAAAATGGTTTTCACCATCGTGTTCAGCATGTCTTCTTACCCCATAATCGACTATCACATTAGCTGTTTCAAAATATTTTGTTTGTCCCTTAATTTGAATCCCCTCCCCCACCCCTAAATGTAGAGCTACAAAGCCCATCTACGAACTTGACTGGTCCGACGACCCAACGAACCCTCACACCAAGTTTCATCAAAATATCTCATTCCCTTCGAGAGTTATCGTGCTTACAGACGGACGGACGGACGGACGGACAGACGGACAACTTTTGCGATGTCATAGGTATCCCTCCACTTACGTTTTGGGATCCCAAAAAGAACCCGATATGCCGACGACAATACCGAGGCCTGACAAAAGCATGCAGCATTTGATTTCTCCTGTATTTTGCAGAATTTTATTTATTGCGTATAAAAAGAACCCGATGTGCCGACGACTCGACAGCGCTTGACAAAAGCATACAAATTTTATTTCTTCTGTATTCCTTATGTATAAAATAACCCGATATGCCGTAGAGAATACCGAGGCCCGACAAAAGGATGCATAATTGGATTTCTTCTATGTTTGCCTGACAAATGTTTGCAGGATTTTATTTCTTGTGTATAAAAAGAACTCGATGCGACGACTGGACCGACACTCGGCCCAGCCACCCGAAAATACCCAATAGTAACACATGGGGCATTGAGCTGTAAGGTTAGCAGTGCTTGAAATGCCCAAGAGCAAAATGGAGAAACGCCAACTAAATCACTGCCTCTACACATTAGAATCGTCCTTAAGATGGGTTGACACAGTTCCAGTTTCAGCACAAAAAGCTGGATCAGCCGTGTCCTGCAAAAAGCTGGATGAGCTATGTTGGGGTGGTAAGTGCTTGAAATGGCCAATCAGAAATTGGAGAAACACATACCACGTCAACTCCCACACGTAAGATTCGCTAAAAGTTGGAGGGGCTGATCATGTCTAGGGATCTGGGCGGTAAGGGCGACAGTGCCTTGAATCGCCCAAGCGTAAAATAGAGAAACAGTTACCAAAGAACCACCCGCTGTCAAATTTGACAAAATTCAGATAAGCTAACTATGTCCGGGCTTTTGGCTGTAAGGGTGTCAGTGCTTAAAGTATTACTGAAAAGTCAACTGATTATTGTATCATTCAACTGAACATACTGCATTACTTGGATTCTGCTTATGGATCTTTTTATTTTCCACTATCTGCTCTAGTAGTGACGTTCAGAATATCCACAACGACGCCGAGAATTTGAATCTCGACACAAACGCTGCTTTTCAGTGGCCAATGGTAATCTTGGTGAAGACTGCTTAGTGCATGAACACAAATTTGTGTAAATTTTGTCGTCAAGCATACAACACAGGTATAAGCACATAGACTTACCACAAATCCGACAGGGAAATTCCACTATCTGAAAATCGATTATTCGTGAATAGCGGAGCAACGAAGTAACGCATTTCATCGGGTGTTCAAGCCTGTTTAAGTGAATAAGCGACGGGTAACTAGACTGCCCTATCCCAGCCCTTTTCGGTTAAACTTTAAATGCAGTGCAACTATCGTTCTCACTGCCAAGTACCCAAACGTAGTTAGCTCAAATGATTCTTCTCATTAGAACTAGCATTGTGTAAACCCAGCTTAAGGAGCAATTTGAAGTTCAACCAGCTATTATTAGTGTTTTTGTTAACTAGTAAAAAATACCTATTGTCTCGAATAAGGCAGGCCGTACCAGTGAAATCATGGAGAACTGGACCCAGCCAGCGCACGACTTTATCCACTGCTTCCTGGTGGAAGATTGAAAATTTAATGTCTTTTTTATGTGTTTTATTTATTTTCTTTCATTTACTCTAATTTAAAAATGGCGGGTTACAAATAAATTACTTTCTTACTTACTTACCTCCTAATTTTGCCCCATTTTTAATTCTGTTACTGTGGCTAGTGAATACTAGTGAATCCAGAATTACTTATGAATATGGTTGTGCTACCATTGATATGTTTTGGGGGATCTCCTCCAAAACAACCATCCAGTTTATTGTGTTTATTTCCAGTGCAAGAGGTCACTTTGGATAGTTAATGCTTATGCTACCACAAATGCCTGATTTTTAATATGCTATGCTAAACATTGGGTATACCCAGGATATTGTTATTGATATTGCCTTTACTGGATGACAATTGCAGTCCATAGAGTTCTTTAACTTCGTTCAGTTAGGATGCCCAGCATTTAGCAATCTCTAATGCCAAATGCTGAATACACCCAAGATTTCACATATACAGTACTAAAATCAAGCGTTTGTGATAAATTTGATCCGGAATCTAGTACCCAAAAAGATTTTGACTACCTGTCTTTAATTTTGCAAGACGGAAATTGTGATTTGTATTAAATTACCTAAATGATATTTAGTTAAAAAAAAAAGAAATGACATTTCTTTCTTGTTCTTCATTTAGTTGCTCCGTCTTTTTGTACGTTTGTGCATTATGATGGGCAATAAATCTATTATTATTATTTCTACCATATTAAATATATCGTGTTGGTTCGAGAGATTGTTAAAATAAAAGTGTTGGTTGCCTTAGATGCATGTAAAAGACATTCTTACTTTCCAGAGGTGTCTCTTGATCCTCGACTGGCTTATTCAGAGCGGATATAGAGGCATTGTGTTTATTTGAGTGATGCACTTACCACTATGCTTTTTACTGTCAAGACTGTTAATCAACAGCCTTGTGCCTAAACAAGTCCATTTTTCAGGGGGTGTTCTCTGAGTAAACTAGCAGTCAAAATGATGGATCCAGATGAAGAGCGAGTACATGATAAGGAAGAGTGGACTCTTGAAGCTCTTGCTATAGTCGAAGATGTAAAAGACTGTGTTAAGTGTATTGGGCTAAGCAATGTTGTGCCTGCCACAGACAAAGACGTATACCTGAATGTTACACTCTTAGAGGGCAAAGACCTGTGTATCCAACTTGGTGAGCAAGGGTTCCAAGTTGTTGGAGACACTCATGATGATATCACAAGGCGGCAGCCAAAGATATTTGAAACTATCTACTCGCTCCTGGATACTCTGAGTCCCAAGTACAGAGAGGCCTTCAGTGAGAACTTAATACAGAAACTTTTGATACTGAAGCGCTCCAGAAAAGATAGCAGTTGAGTGGTTGACCGAGTACGAAGTAGACCCTAAGCACTGCATCTACTTTTCTAGAATTAGTGCTAGAATCTGAAAAAACCTTAATTTTTTTCTAGTCTGTGAACTGCTTGGCGAGTACTTAGAAGCTGTGAAAAAAGACTTCGAAAAGGCAGCAAAGGTTTTCAAAAACAACTGCGATGAAAACAATTTTGCAAGAAGTTGCTACAAATACGGTGGATATAGTTTTATTGGACAGGGCTGTGCAGTGGACCAGCAAGCTTCTTATGACTACTTCAAGAAAGGCTGTGACCTGGGTGATTCAAGCTCGTGTCTAAATCTGGGACTTATGAACGTTACAACTATTCCACAAAGCAAGCTGGACAGGCCTAAAGACTACAAGACTGGAATGGAGTACCTTGCTAAGGCCTGTGAGGGAAAACAGCAATATGCATGCTACTACCTGAGCGGAATGTTCATGACTGGAGTCGAAAATGTCCTCGAGAAAGACATGAAGAAAGCATTTGAGTTCACAGAGAAAAGCTGCAACCTGAACAATATGTACGCCTGTGCCAATCTTAGCCACATGTACGCCCGAGGTGATGGCGTGGAAGCAAATGCAACTCTTTCAGAGAAATTTAAAGCCAAAGCCATGGACCTGCAAGAACAAGCGAAGTCCTCTGTAAATGTTGGATTCCAACAAAAGTAGATTAAAATACAGTCGTTAGCAAGTTTCAGTAGTTAGTTGACCGATAACAGAGCATCTGGGTGTAAGCTAGATGTCTTTTTGCAGTTGCAATAATATCAGAATCCTGCGCTAAATAGTTTCGTGGTTACCAAGACATCAGCTACGATAATTAAACGTCGTTTTCGCGTGTGCCGCGGTAACTGGAAACACGCTAGGAAGATACGTTAGGGAGAACAATCAACTACCATCGAAATTGCGGCCACTGGAGGAACATAATCCACCGTCGTAAAGACAAGAGTCTAGTAGCCAACTCCATCAATACCGTCACTTGAACTCAATTTTAACTTCCACTTTATTTGGTTGGAAGCCAACCAGAATGGACTCATTGAGATCAAGTGTATTTTCTTGAACAGCTTAGTATTTAGACAAGCTGGATGTAGTCCATTCTTTTCGCGCCAACTGGCGTGCCGATTTGTGCATTATCCCAGATTTTTTTCTCTAATTGAAAGTCATTGATGAAAAAAAAAATTGTTTTCAAGATTTCAAATCAAGAGGGTACAAAGATGACGCTCCTTCTTACAAAAATCTGTATTTCAGCCACCCTATCTACATTCTAGACTAGTCGCGCTGAGTGTTCGAAAACATACTAGATAAACAAAAAAAAATACGGCTGTCACTACGAGTCATCCTGAGAAGTATCTGGCATAGGCAAGCAGGGTCGTCGCAACGGGGGGGGGGGGGGGGGGCGGAGGACCGATGGCAGAACTACTCGGTTATATTTACGGGGGTTCGGTAGTTATACAGAATCCCAAATTGGCTATCGGTACAAATCTTTTCGGTGTAATGATCGGGAATTCAGTATAATTGCCATTATTCGTTAGTTATACAGATTCCCGAACATGCTATCGGTCTAAACTTATTCGGTATAATAACTGGGATTCGGTAATTTATTCGATATGATAATCGATACGGTAATTTATTCGATATGGTATAATTGCCAGGATTCGGGAGTTACCATGACACTCGGAAGAGATCGAGTGAAGCACTGGTCGAGACAAAAGCACTGATCTATGATTTCAGCGATAGTCCGTACTTTTATTCTGTAGCCCAAAATTAAGATCTGATCATAAATTTTTCGAAATTCCCGCCTGCGGCGCTTTTCGTAATATTCTCGGTTTTGTGGAAGGGCGCGCCATCTGAATCGATATTTAACTCACGGTAAATGGTAGAACTTGTAAGAGAAGCTGTTAAACTTTAGCCAACAGGAACAAAAAATCGCATTTCGAAAATTTTCGCCAGCGCCTCTCGGTTTATTTTCTCTTGTGTATAATAGATGGAGGCTGTTACCGGTACTGCAATCGTGCCGGCAATATATTCTCCAAGTGGGATACGCCAAAACGCCATCTAATAGTTGGCCTATCGTCTTGCATGCTGCCCTTTAATGTTACTCTTCCTACGTAATCATTTCTGTTTAATAATTTAATGCTCGAATTCTGAGTTTCTAGGATTCGATAACATTTTTGAGAGATTTGGTAAAATTTGGCTCTGCACCCTCCCCCCACCCCCACAACGAAAATGCACTTGCGACGCCTCTGTAGGCAAGTGCTGAGCCCCTAGAAGTTGCGCTACACTGTAAAAAGTTTTCCGTATGAAGATTAAACTGCAGTATTTGCTACTCGGATTATCCTGGTCTCTACGCAGATAAAATTAATAAGAAATAGAGATAAGGTGAATCCGAGTAGCAAATACTGGAGTTAACTTCAATCTTTATACGGAAAAAACTTTTTACAGTGTAGGGAGGATCAAAACCACGAGATATCCGGATAAACGAATTTACTGCATCATCACATAATACAGAACATGAAATAATTTAAGGTCAAAATCTTAAACCTAGAATAACACATAGTCCTCCAAACAAAAAATGTCTGACCCGCTAGATCTGAAGACCGTGACAGGCGGAAACAACATATAAAACTTAAACTAAGCGTGACGTACACTAACGGTATCTTCAACTGCAGATAACACCCATGGAATGCTTAAGTGAGAAACGATAACGACCAACAGTTATGAACTTCGAAGCTGCTACTCAGCCGGTTTCCGCGATCTACGGAGATCGATTTTTCTTCCCTTAATGTACGAAAAACGCCGAATTACGTCACTACAAGCATGAGCTAGCACTACGAGCGATCAAGTACACGGTAAAAGCGAAAAAGTCCTTAAAGGACACCTCAAACGAAGTGATTAGCCTTAAGGACTGTCCTTTTGAACAGTCTCATTCCACCGTTGTTGCTTCAGCTTACAATGCACTTACCCTGCTCGCGGTGATATTAAGGGCTGGTAACTGGACAGAGCTATTTCAGTAACCAAAGAATGAACCCCAAAAAATTAAATAAGCCTCCCCGCAAAATATATTTCGGGAGTAAATATGTCTCCCCGATTCGCTGAAAGTTTTGTAGTTTTTGTCTAGGCTACAATCCGGCGTTTTCAGATCATAAACGCGATCGGGGGTGGGGGGCTTAGAACACATTGTCATAGCGAAGCTCGACACTCGCCTAAAGGTACGAACTGGAAAAAAAAAAAAAAAAAAAAAAAAATCTTTTCTGTCACCACCTCTCGGCAACGACAGCGAAGACAAGTATAGGCCCAGATACACGGACTGAGGGTTCCTGCCCTGTTCTAACATTTGGATTCCTCACTTTCACTGAAAACCTGTCGGTACAGTCGAAAAAACTTTCCCGTTTGTGATTTCGATAAGGGCCGATTCCAGACGGGAAAACAAGACAAGACACCAGTCTGATATCCACAAATTAAAAATTACTAAGCACTGTTTAACCTGGAGTTCGAACTCGATAAATAGTACGGTACACCTGGGGAGCTTTCGGCTGAATCCGTAGCTTACCTTTAACCTTATTTTTTAGACTCTTCCCTACACGCAGCCTTTTACCTGTAGCGTGACGATCTATCCAAAAAGATTTTGTTGGCTGGGGTCATTTTCGAACTCACTCCAGGCATCGTTCAGTTCCATAAAAATAGCCTTGGCCATCGCCTCGTGTTCGGTTCCAGCTTGCTAAAAAATTAAAGACAGTTCAGTCAACCGATCTTGACGGATAGAACCACTAGACGACAGGAATAAAACTTGGAATGCTGTCAGGGAACACTGAGTGTTGACGACAGTGCGCAATACCCACTATCGCTTTCGTGTATCGATTAAAGAATAATATGATGTAATAATGGTAGTTACGTTTTTGATCCGAATTCTTGCGATTCTCCTCGCAATTCTTCTATTTCGCGTTTTTGGACTATTCGCAGATGAAGCGAATTTCTCCTTTTCTTGTGTTTTTGTCAGAATCGAGAACCGGGAAAGCCTCGCGATTCTACAGAATCGAGAAGTTGCTCCGATGGTGGATTCTCGATTCTCCCCTCTCCGCTCTCCTCCCTGATTGGTCAACAGAGTGCGGCACTATTTGCTACTGGGATTAATCTTGTCTTTAAAAAGACGATCGTATCTCTAATTCGGATTAATCTTATCTCAGTAGAGATAAGATCTCAGTAGAGATAAGATTAGTATCAAATACTGCAGTTAACTTTAATCCTTACTCGGAGAAACTTTTTACAGTGCACCTGTATTAAGAGATATGCTTTACGCGCATCTCTTTTTATTCTTACCTTGTCAGGGTGGACAGCTAAGCAGGCTTTCCGATACATTTTCTTTACGTCATTTTGAGACACGAGCTGGTGCATTCCAATTTCTTGCCATTTGCAACCGTCCCATACGACCGTATGCAGGGAACATAGGAGTGCCCTAATGTTCCGCTGTTTTCCTGTCGTCCATTCAATGATCTAGGAAATCAACCAATTAAACTGCGTTCCCACAACATACGATTTCTACGTCACCCGTGCAGGTTTCCCCAGTGGTTAATCCGTCTGATTTCGAGCTCTGACGGGCCTGCGTCCTAATCTTCACCGATGTGCATGGCCTGTCTAACAAACCAGTGGCGTGGCTCCGTCAGACGAGCTGCAGAAGACCCAGCGTAAAACGTGTAGGCCAAGTACATAGACCAAGGAACAAACATGGACGTTTGGCGTAACACCACCTGTCATGCACCGCACTTCGGATCGGCACAAAGCTTACGCCGGCCTTACGTGGCTCGGATCCGCACATCTAGAACAAATAAGAGCTATGAGCTCATATGGCACTTGTTACGAGTAGGAGGTACGCGAAGCGAGAAAGTGAATCCGAGCATTTTTCCGGGAATTCCGACACTCCTCCCCACCGCGCTCGGATCCGGTCGTTTTACACTCGTTTACCCGCTATGCGAGCCACAGCATTTCCGGGACTCCCCCCTAGAGTGGCCGGATACGACTCGGACGCATACTAACATCTCTTCTTGCCTCCCATCAAATTTGACTCGAACCGGAGCATATCTGCAAATTTCTGGTTCCCATTTTATCCTCATCCCACCTTGGTCGGACCCGGTTTGGACGCCAAATGACAAATCTAGGCCGCATAAACTTGGTACGCCAAATGACAAATCTAGGCCGCATAAACTAGGTACTGTCCAAGTTGCATTCCATTCTGCCCATCCGTTTGGTTTTCGTGCATGTCACAAAGTTTCTAGACCCCCCAACCACAAGCTTTGCATATCTAGGTCATCAGTTCTTATCACCCATAAAGTTTCACTCGAGTCGGACCAGTTTTTTGCAACCAACGGAAGTCAGGAATTTCCTGATTCCCCCTCCCTCGACTCCCCGAAAAAGTAAGTGTATTTGGTTGGGTCACTAATATGCCTGCCTAGTTTTATCGTCCTTCGCACATCTAGAAGTATCCTATCTCGCGATTACCGGAATTCCGGGAAATCCACTCTAACTCCCCCCCTAAGAGCCCCGACATGATCTGGTTCCGTCAAGAACGTATCTAATGCTTATGCTTTTTCTTCCCACCAAATTCAATCCTGGTCCCTCGATACTAAGCGTTTCACAAAAATTCCGGTGCCCCTCCCTCCCCCCCCGTATCGGATCCGGTCCGGACTTGACATGGAACATCTGAGACAATAGCTCTTTCTGCTTGCCAAGTTTCATTCAAAACCGATCGCCCGTTCAAAATTTATAAATGCCACTAGATTCCGGGTTCCCCATCCCTCCACCCCAGCCCCACGATGTTCGGATCGTGCAAACGACTATTCTCACGTCGGTCTATTCGGATCCCTCATATTCCTGCCGAGTTTCGTCAGCTTATTACATCATGAAGTACCGAACTCGCTGGATGACCAGAATCCCCCCCCCAACTCCCACCACAGTGCCCAAATCCGGTCCGGTAATGTCAATGATGTGTCTAGGACTTGTGCTTGTTCTTCCACCAAGTCTCATCCCGATCCCTCGACTCGAAGCGGTTCCCAAGATTTCTGGCTTCCCCCTCCAACTCCCCCCAAAGTCACCGGAGCCAGTTCGGATTTGAAGTAGGTCATCTGAGACACGAGGTCTTTCCAAATATCAAGTTTCATTAAGATCCAATCACCCGTTCAAAAGTTCTAAATACCTCAAGATTCCGGATTCCCCCTCCCTCCACTCCCCCCACGATGCTCGGACCGGGGAAGTGAATATTTCCAACTTAACCATTTGGGGTCCCTGATATACCTGCCAAGTTTCATCGTCCTGGCTTATCTGGAAGTGCCAAACTAGCAAAACCCCGACAGACCGACGGACGGACAGAAATTGCGATCACTATATGGCACAATTCTTTCCCCAAAGCTTGAAGCAAATACGACGTATCTGACGCGACCTAACGGTATCAGGGATTTCTTGTAGACGACCCTATCCGCTTGAAAGACTTCACGATCCAACCATGGATGTAAAGCATTCCTGAAACAGATGGTTTTCTTTTTTTCACCGCTAGATTCGCTGCAATAGATCGTGTTGGTGACTTCCCATGAAACGTGACCTGACTTACTAAATTAATTACAAAAGGAATAAAAAGCGTCAAATCCGCATTCGTCGCGAAAACCACATCACGCTTCGTGGATTCAGCTGCAATGCAATATTAAACGAGAAAACTTGAAAACGCTGTCGTCGGCCACTATCTCGATGTCACCTGCACACCATCGTTCGCCCAAACAAGATCAGGAAAAACGAAGAAAACAAGTCGGCTAAAACTGTGAACTTGGGTGAGCAATAACACATTTGTGGATAAAATGCTGGTACCTTTAACTTCTCAGGATCCATATCCTTCGCCATATCTTCCTTCCGCAGAGCGTTGATGGTCCTTGGTCCATCCTGTCTTTTCGGGTTGAAATTCTGCGCACCCAACAAATCTCCGAACATTTCATCCGTCGTCTTCGGCTTTGGCCCAAACGGCTTGTTATTATCGACCTTCCCGAACACTGGCCCATTTCCAGGCTGTGGCCTAGCCTGCACCACGTTGGTCCCGCCCATGCTACTAGCTGAAGGCGATGGTCGCATTTGAGTATTAAGAGTTGGATTTGACCCGCCCTGTCCACTGGACAATCCGCCGCTGAGTCCATTAAAGCCATTCAAGGCTGGATTGGAGCCTCCATGCATCATAGGGGAGCCCATAGCACCGAGGTTTGGAGAGGTGAAGGGCTGGTGGACCGGTGATGTCTGGTTGGAGCCAGGGTTGGAACCACCCATCCGATTCATGGGAACAGGATTGAAAAAACCTCCTGACATCCCCAGATTTGTAAGACTAGCAAGTGGATCGACGGGCTTGCTTGGGAAATTGGGAGTGCTGTTTATTCGGTGCATGCTGCTGCTCTGGTTCATCCCACCTAAAAATCCATTCTGCGGTTGGTTGATCACCGAGCTCCAATTTCCGAGCAGATCTGAAGTTTCTTCCTTCTTAAAGTTCACGTCAAAGTTCGCAAAACCGCCGGTAGATGACTGAGATTCACTTGATTCTGCAAAAGGATCGAACAGATCATGCTTCGCTGAAGCTTTTTGAGTGGTCTGACCTGCTCCAAGAAGGTCAAAACTATCCTGACTCCCAAGGTCCAGTAACTTTAGGTTCCCAGAAACTTCAGGAACTGACGGGGGTGCACTGGAAGATGCACTGAAGTTCAGCAGATCAACTACAGGTGGAGGTGCAGCGGGTTCCGGACGAGTTGGCATGGGCGGTCGCGCCGGAGTCGGGCTTGGAGGAGGCGGGCGAGAGGGCCTAGTCTCGGACACGCCCTTTGAGCCTGGAAGGAAGTAGAATGTTACCACATCGTGATCAAGCTCATCAATATTTTTTTTTCGTCAGCACCTAATGAAAAAACAACAACAACACTAACATATTACAACTAAAATACAAAAAATATATACTATTCTTTCAGGTTCACAATCGAGTCACAAAGCTTGACGAACGAAAGGGACGAAACTCTTTGTAAAACTGTTTACATAAAAGCGGGGTTGAAATGGGGATTGGCTGCGCAACGGCTCTTTGAGGCCTCGCCGAGTTGGTTCGTACTCCTGGAGTGTATTTGTCTTAGGTTGAGGTTATTTAGAATGTTCCTTCCAAACGTCATACAAACTGCTGGCGACGTGAGGCAAGAGTAATCCTATCAGACGTACCCTCACAATGAAGCAGTGGCTCTTTCTGCGGATGATTCGGTAACAATTAGTGTGGCTAGAAAAATCGATTTTTTTTTTTTTTTAATCTGTCAGAATATGAAGTGTCATTTACTTATGCCAATGGCATGGTTGTCGCTTTTACGCAATTCGAGTCTTACAGTTGTCAATAGAATTGTACTTTACCTTACCTCTATAGTATAGTATAGAATTGTACTTTACCTTACCTCTATAGTATAGTAGCTAGTAAGCTAAAGATTAATGCACAAATATATTCTCTTGATCGCCAAATTTCTACCCTCGGATTGCTAATTACTTGCGAAAGTGAACGAATAGAAAGGGTTCCGCGAGTAAAATACCTTGGAATTATAATTGATGAAGTAAGGTCCACGCGGATTGGGTAGTTAAAAGTTCTTTCAAGAAATACTAATGCGAAAACTAAAGTATAGATAATATTAGATAATAGACAATATTAACCAAGGGCTCGGTCTTAGGCAAATGGTCAAGATACCAACCACTAAAGGTGGTACATCGCTGGATGTAATTTGTACGAATATGCACGAATTTTATTGTGACCCTGTAACTGGTGCTCCTGTTGGTGGTAGTTACCATTTAACCCTAGAACTGAATCCCCGTAACAAGGCAAGAATACAGTACACTACAACAGAAACCACAACCAGACCGATCTCCGACGAAGGTCTTTTAGATTTGGCGACTGGCTGTACGAAGAAAAGTGGGAGGACGTACTGGCAGCAGGTAGCACAGATGACAAAGCGAAAATTTTGCAGGAAAAACTCCTTAAAAACTACCGATATGTTTCCCAAAAAAGACATCGAAACGGTACTCAACTGACCGACCGTACATCACAAAAGGAGTCAAGGAACTGATTCGCGAAAAACGACGTTTGTTTCGTAAGGGTAAGCCGGAACAAGGTAACAAACTAAAGAACAGGGTCCGAAAAAATGACCAGAGAGGCAGCGAAGGACTACTATAAGAATAAAGTTAGCAAGCTGTTTGAATCTAAGCCTAGCCAGTGGTACACTAACATTAAACAAATGGTTGGAAAAAATAAGAAGGGTGTTGATTTCAACCTCGATGAAAGTGAGCTCAGTACTGCAAATAATTTAAACACACACCTTGCTAAAACAGTACAAACCCTCCCACCTCTTAGTTTAGAAGAAATCCGAGATGCCCCGCCCGAGTTTATGGAATTCCCCCATATTAACCAGAAGGAAGTTGTTAAAAAACTGGGTAAACTTAAAACAACTAGTATAACACCTATTGATATCCCAGTTGTACTCATTAAAGCATTTCCCGATAATATAAGTGGCCCTCTTTCACATGTATTTAACGAAATAACAAAATCGGGGAAGTTCCCGTCCATTTGGAAGAATGGATATATTACCCCAATTCCCAAAAAGATTCCCCAAATGATTTCAGCGGTGTCCGCCCAATAACAATGACACCAGTATTTAGTAAAGTATGTGAGCAGTTCCTTTCATCGTGGTTGAAAGAAACGATTTTAAAATTAGTAGAGACGAAACAGTTCGGAAACTTACCGAAAACTTTGACTTCGAATTATTTGGTGAGTTTAATTGATAAAATTCTAAGGGGATTAGAGGTCCCTCGCCATTGGGTAAATCTTATTGCTATTGATCTTAAAAGGCTTTCGATTTAATCAGGCATGCTAAACTTTTGGATAAGCTCTTGACAAAATTTAATGTGGAGCCATTTCTAGTAAGAATCGTTGCTAGCTTCCTCTCAGATAGGACGCAACGTACCAAATATAAATCAACTTATTCTGAGAGTCTTCCAGTTTTTTGCGGAGTACCGCAAGGTACTATTTTAGGTCCTTTGCTGTTTCTCGTCATGGTGAATGAGCTAGCAAGTTCATTTCCTGACCGATGGAAGTATGTTGATGATCTCTCGCTGTTGGAGGTTTGTCAGAGAAACATTAAAAGTTCTGCACAAGTATTTATTGACAACATTTGTCATGAAGCTGCTGCTGAAGAAATGGTGGTTAACATGGACAAGTCAGTTGTACTGGAGCACTCCAGAGTTTTTCCCGGTTGTTTCCGAAGGTCAGCATGTTACTGAAATTAAACTCCTGGGGATCTACATTACAAGTGATATGAAATGGGATAAAACAGGTCGGTGTAATGCTTAACTGGAAATATCAGGAAAACAAACTAACGCTTTTTCATCGGGTTTTCAAGATTATTTAAGTGAACAAGTGATGGATAACTAGATTGTCGTGTCCTAGCCCTTTCGGTTAAACTTTAAGAGAGGTAACATGTGCCTTCGATCGCTTAAGCTTCTGTCGCGGTATGGGGTCTCCACAGATAAACTAATACTATTCTTCATTTGTTTCATACGCCCTGAATATTGTTGTCCCGTCTGGCATTTCGGGATCACCGGTGATCAGTCAGACGCGCTGGAAAGAATTCAATATCGTACTCTTCTTGTCTGCTCGAAATCCCCTTAAGTCCCGTACATTCAGCTTTTAAAGGAGTTTAATTTAGATACACTTGCAAATCGTCGTCTCAAGTTATCGACAGTTTTTGGTACTAAAATCCTTGAGAATCCCGTCCTCCGTGACATCCTCCCTCCGGATTTCAGCGCTGAGAGGGTGAGGCCAGCAAGAGCGTCGCTTTTCCAGTGCAGAAACTACAGCCGAAGACGCCCAGCCACACTCGTTACGTGAACAGCTTTGTGCCTAGTTTTGTAAAACTGTATAATAACAAGAATGAATTGTAAATGACGTTAGTGTTGTTGTTTGTTGGCTTTCGTAATTATATAGTATTCGTATAAAGTTTAATTGCACGACTATGTATTTTTATGCTATTTTATACTATTGTTAACCATATAACTATCGCAAGTGGACATATTTACTGACCGAGCTGTTGTCAGCTGAATATTAATATCTGTTCTTATTTTGTTGTATTATATTGATGTGACAAGAAACCTACTAGTCGGCTTGTCCGTGTTATGGCTTTCTTAAATATAACTGAACTGAATTGAATTGAGTATATTTTTCCTACCCCATTCTAAGACTTCTTTATTCTTCACTAATTCACCCTTACATCCTTTATTGCAGCAGGGTTTGGTTAGGAACCTTTCTATCAGTTGTTCGACCAATACGTGTCGAACGCGGTAAGCGTTACCTCGTATCACGCAGTAAGATTATTAATAATAATACAAAGCAAGAGAAAAGGCTTTCGCCTCTAAATAAAAGAAATTTTTAGTAGTTAAACTGATCAGAGTTAAAAATCCCATCAACAATGCACTTGAAACTATTGATCGATTCAGCATTAATCGCGTCTTCGGTAAGGTTGTTCCAAGGGTCAACAATTCTGTTGCCAAAACCCCACTAAAAACGTCCTTGTGGAATCTTGATTTTGCAAGCTTGTACGCGTGCCCCCGATGATGACGGTTAATGCTGAATCTTACTAAATCAGTCACTTCAAAATTGTCATAACTTCCACTGATTAATTTGATGTTTCAATCATGTCTCCTCTAAAAAATCTGTATGCAATGGAGGGAAAGCACAACTTGGCTAATCTCACTTGGTAGTAAAGATCGCGCAGATCTGGTACGAACTTCGTAGCTCTCCGTTGATTTTTTTCATAAGCCCCAATGTCACAATTGTAATATGGTCTCACTGTGGTGTGGCCATATTCAACGATCGGGCGAACCATTGACTTGAAAAAAAGTGAGAACAAACCATCCTGCTTAAATGTAAAGTTTCTTGGAATTACACTAAGGATTCTATTACACTTTTTCATGGTAAGGCTGTAATGTTGAGAGAAACGTAGATCCCCATCAATCAGACCCCTAGATCCCGTTGGGTCATGCATTCGGTTATCGTATGGCTGTTGAAAGGACAGAAAGTTTTAAAGTGAGAGGGTCCCAGGCGAAGATGGTGACTTTTTTCGAAGTTGACTTCCATCAGCCACACTTTATTTTTATTGAGTAGTCTCTGTTACCTTACCGTGATTCTGTTCGCGCTTCATATTCTAACCTCCAAATCCTACCTGCTGCGGGGCTTAAAGAGTTTATACTCTACTGTTTGTTTGCCGTTTGATGAAGAAGCAAGCGCTTGCTTGTTTTGCAGAGATGGTGAACTAGGTTCTTCAACCCATCACCACATTCACCACCTTACTAGATTTTCTATTAATAATCTCACCCCTCTTATTGTTACTTCCCGCTCTAAGTATTCCGCTCATTATCGACGAATTCAAGCCTGGAACGCATTGGCTCCAGATCTAAAGATAAAGAATGAGATCGCTGACTTAAAATAATTGAAACAATTTGGGTTGAATAATTATGAATTTTAGTTTGTTAGTTTACCCGATTATTTTCTTTTTTTTTGGTTTTCGGTTCGTGTTCTCTGTACCTTTTGGTAGGTCTATGACGCGACATGCATATTATATGGGTATAATGTTTGTAGTTCGTTTTCGGCTACCCCCTAGGACAACCCAGTGCGTTCTGGGGTGGCCCTTATGGAGTATGTGTGATTATCCGTTCAACAAACTCTCTCTCTCTATCGGACCGATTCGAAAGCTCCATCATCAGCCCATAGTGCCAAACAGGATAACAATATCCAAGGGGGGACGGATAAATGAAATGTACAGTAAAAGGAGCTGGTGAGAGGGAACAAAATTGCCAGCAAGGAGTTTCAGGGATCTTAGAGTCAAGTTTACTTTCCTCAGAAGGGTCAGGTGTTTCTTTTTACCCATTTTAGGTCCGAGGTTAAATACACTCCGAGAAGTTTTAAATCTGTGACCTGCGAATCCTGAGAAAGCGGGGGCTCGAAGTGTGCCGTTGACTTGACAGTCCATCTTGGAATTACAACCGACTTGCTTAAATTCACGGTCATCTGATCGCCTCCTGCTTCTTCACAAATATCAGAAATTATCGTAGCAGCGCGTTGGCGATGTTCTTGTAGCAGCGCTCTACGACAGAACGGTCGTCGACGAATTTCCAATGCTCGTCCTGATTAAAGGTATCGTATACACTACGTATCCACATATGTATGTATCCTACATATGTATGTATCTATCTTTATATTTATATAGCACTCCAATGCACATTCCAATTCGGTTAGAAAGAGCGAACGCTGAAGAGCTATGTAAAATGGGGGTTATGCAAGTTGTTCACTCTGCTATCTTTACGTTTTTTACTAAACCATGGGTCCCTGCTATAACTGCTTACCGAAATTTTCCAGAATGTCTCTCATTTCTTGTGGTGTGGAAAACAAAACTTTGCTATCAGCTGATTGGTGGGGTCGACCGTCCCAAGGGTTCGCTTGCGCTGGGCGTTCCTCGTCGGAGACGAAAACGTTAACTGAAATGGCAAAGCGCTGCGGATACTGCGATGGGTCGGCAGTTTCATCGAGGTCGACTCTGCAAAAAATAATCGCTTATCTTTTGCATTTGTGCTTAACAGAACAGGCAACGGGATTATGAATGGCGACAAATAAAAAAAGACCTAAGGTTTCGATGGGATCCTAAAAATCTAATGTTTGACACAGACAATTGGGTCTTGTCTTCGCCAGATCCAGTCTTCGCCACGCTAATCGTCTGAGAAAACCAAGTTCAGATAGGCCATATCTATTTTGACGAGACTGGCCGAAACTTCCTGATTTACTTCTGCCAAATTTTCAAATTCGGCCGAATTCCAAGCGAACTATTTGTCCAGCAAAAAAGAAAATTCAGAGGCGAATTCAGCGTATCTCCTTATCCCTTTAAAGAACATCTAATCAACTTCAAATAAAACTTTAACTTGTAAGAAAAATTCCGGTTTCAACCAGATTCCGGACAAGTTATATGTCCGGGTAAAAAATTATTGTCATATACAGACTCGGCGTCTTTTCTTAGCCCTAACTTTGTCATCTAATGAACTACAAATAAAACTTTCGCTTTTAACAAATTTTCCGGTTTGGCCGGATTCCGGGCAAACTAGTTGTCGAGCGAGAAAATGGTTTTGATCATCGTCTTCAGCATGTCTTCTTACCCCATAATCAAACATCTAATCAACTTCAAATAAACTTTTAATTTTAACCAACTTTCCGGTTTTGCCGGATTCCGGACGAACTACTTGTCCGGCGAGAAAATGGTCTTCATCCTCGTGTTCACCATGTCTTTTTACTCCATAATCGACTATCATATTAGCTGCTTAAAAATGTTTGTTTGCACCTTAATTTGAACCCCCACCCCTAAACATAGGGCTACAGAGCCCATCTACGAACTTGACCTTACCCTTGACCCAAAGAATCCACACACCGTTTCATCAAAATATCTCGTTCCCTTCGAGAGTTATCGTGCTGACAGACAGTCGGACAGACGGATAAATTTTCCGATGTCATAGGTGTCCCTCCACTTACATTTTGGGATCCCAAAAACGAGAATAAAACCAGCTTCAGCACAAGAGGGCATCCACTTATGCTTGGTATATCCCGTTTCGACAAAGGAAATATATAAGCGAAGTTTTAGAAACTGATTTGCTGTACTTCAAAACAGCCTTACAGAAGATGCAGTAAATGCTAAGTTGATCGACAGCTACAAGTGTAGGCCTATAGCAGATAAGACCTGCAGCTCCGCTCAGATACGATTATTCCAAATGTGGTGGGAAAAACCTTGGGGGCGGGGGGGGGGGGGATTATTCTAAATATAGAGGGAAAAACCTGAAGTAGTTTGATCACCTGCCAGTATATAGATGCATGTCTAAAATTTTCTTTTGTTCTTTAAATTTTTATTAACCCATATTGCTGTCTGAGTTTCTTGTTTTATTGTTGTTGCTGTATTTATCCACTTTACGTTTGACGTCATTTTATCTTGATACATTTGTTGACAAAAAACCGAAAAATCGGCTAGTGCATGAATGGTTTGAAAATAAATTGAATCGTGTACTGTCATTATCACTGATAACATTATTTACACTGCATATCTGCAAAACTCGACGGTGATCCGAACTTCTGTGCTCAGTTACTGCAATTATGTTCCGTAAATACCGAACAGGCGCTTTACTGATAGCTTGTAGGTCATCGATACTGCATGGCACCGTATGATTCATATATGGTGCACTAAACAATGAAGTCACAGGCCAAGTCTTTTTTCTTATCGAAAAGATAATGTTCCAAAACATAATTTCCTTTCCTCCTTTTTCCTTCCTTTTTTTTGGGGGGGGGGGGGGGGCAAGGGCGCTTTGTTGATGGAAGAGCGTTCATTAGTAGATATTTCTTGTCAGTTTGTTATGTCTTCATTCTTCTTTTCTTCTCTCCTTCTTTTTCTTTCTTTTCTGATTTCTTTGATTTGTTTCCTTAAGACTATATGAATAAAGAATAAGCCCCACCCATTGCCAGGTCTTATGTTGGGGCCATAGACAGTTAATGGTGTTTTTTATTTGTATGAATAAACTGAAACTGAACAGACGTGACAATGCAGGTTTGGTAGAGTGATAACGCTCATTCGGGAAGGAGACTTTATAGTAAGAGCCAGGATTTACGCGAAGAGATGGATGGATGCTGTACTACGCAGTAGTAGTATATGTCCTTAGTACCCGTGGCTTGACCACTACTAATTTTGCTACCAATTTATGTAGCTACAATTATCAGGTACTTACTTGGTGTACCTCAGGAGCGTCTCCTCCTCTGGAATGTATCCTGTGTGGAACTGGAGCTGACCAATCTTTATCCCTGCCGCTTTACCTTGCACCATTCCAGAAATTGTATTTCGTGCATGATAGAAAGCTATGGTGATGTCGCCGCAAACGTTCTGATTCACAGGTATAAGGATCTAAGAAATGAACCGTATAAAGGAAAGCCTCAAGCAGGAGCGCGGAAGGGGGTCCACTCCTCCATTGCTCGTTCAGGGGGACCGAAAGGCCTCTAAACTAGGGGTGTTCACTGAAAAAGTGCAGGGACAAACACTATACGAAACGACCACAGTACGTAAACTACGGAAACAATTTTATGTCATAATAACAGCGTCTTATGACATGGTTAATTCCGTTTAGACTCCTATATCGAGCGGAATCCGTTTCCACTTACAGCTAGGTTAGTTGCTTTTGGCTTCTATATTTGTGTGTTCTAACTGTATTTATGGTCATTATATGGCTATGATATGTCTTTTCGGTCCTCCACATTTTTCTCCTTAGTTCTGAGGGAGTTTGACCTGTGTCCGTCAGCCCAAAGAGGGACACGATTCTTTCCGCCTAACTACAAGTGCAGGAAAATACTGAATCGACTTACCCTGTTTTCGCTAACGCTGTACACTCTCATACGCTCATACTCCTGAAGCGTACATAGTATCCGATTATCTCCTTCGTAAACCTCCACAAAAGGTCTGCAACCATCACGTGCTTTCGTAAAAGCCGGCACAGGCTGTAGAACGAGTGACACGAGAGTAACTGGCTTCGAGTGTGGCAAAAGCGGCGGGTTCCGCAGAATATCAGTGAAGTAATGCAAGTACCTATAAAAGGAGAAAGAATGGACAATTAGATACTAGCAAGGATACATGACCTATTCTTCATAGTTACTCACATACCCCTGATTTTAGGATACCCTATGTCAAACGATGGGCACCCAACTCAAAAAAAATACTGATGATTATAATGAACTTCAGAAGTCAACCAATCAAAATACCTCTATAGTCGATTAGGTCAGGCTTAGGACCACCATTTGGCATAGGGATACAGCAACCCGAACAACAGGGATTTGTGGTAGAATGCTTAAAACCATGATTTTTTGGCGATACTCCTCGGACCTTTTAAGGATCACAATTTTGGCTACATGACGCACGGCTACGCTAACAAGTAGATGGAGCTCTCTGTGCACGTATAGATAACTGATTTGGTCTTAGAGTGAAAACAAACAGAACAAAATGTTCTTCCATGAACGAAGCACTTAATTTTATCTGACCAAAACAGGTGAGCTTCAGCAACATGCCAGTCAGGGATGAAAGTGACCACAAAAAATTAGGAAAGAAAAATCAATGTAGTACAGGTCCTTATGAATAGCTCCGAGAAACCACGCCCATCTTATTATGGGCAGTTCATATAATAGTGTAATGTTTCCATTCTGAGATCTTTGAAACGCCACGGATAAGAACGAGTTAAGAAAGCTGTTCTTCAAATTTGCTCAATTTCTTCTTCAACTTCCCAGTTGGTCCCACAACCGGTCCTTGATTCAGAAGTACTCTTGTCACAGGCCCTATACTAAGTGTTGATAATCTGGTCGCGAACCTCAATAATAACGGTGTTGTACACCCTTGTGATAGCCTAGCCGGTCTAAAATGGTTAATTTTAGATACAGTGAACGACGTAGAATGCGCGGAGTCAGTTGAATGGCCTGATCTTGAAAGTAATAATGACTCCGTCACAACCCCTGGATGGGTATTTTTTTTTTGTATAAGATTTGTTTGATTTTGTATCTAGGTTAATCAGAAGGATTCTAGGATTCAGAACAAGCAAAATTTCGAGACAGTACGAACGTGTGAAACAGACGGACAGGCAATCAGACTACCAGAAGAAATTAGTACGTCCTTGGCATCCCCGTCCCTTCCCTTTTGGGGTCCCGGAAACGTGAATCTGTAAAAAAAAAAAAAAATCGAAGCAGGTAATCTCTGTGTGTCATCTTACCTAACTTGAGAAACGGAGAGCCCAGGCGGAGTTCGCTTCACGGCAAAGAACTGGAGAGCGTCTTCGACATTCACAACCATTCGGCAGTAGAGGACTAGAGCTGTAACCATAACGGCAGAGTTTGCCTTGCCGTCCTAGGAGAATGAAGGTATATAAGCAGAAAGGTTATGTAAGGCAGACTGTCCGACGAAAGGGAAGGGGTGTCACAGTACCCCGCTACGAATTCCAAGAAAGGAAACATGAGCTTTTAGTACAGTAGAAAAGTTTCATTCAAGGCGAGAGGCAAAGGCCATTCAGCAGGATCCTGATGGGCGTGGGCTTAGAGTGAAAATCGTCCCCTAGGCGCTGTTGATGGGACTTGTGGTTGGGGTGGGCCTGGAGCACTATAACAGTCACAGAAACCTTCGCTGTAAGCGAAGTTAAAACAAATGAATGAACATTGAGTATGTAGGATTGGGCTCGAACGGCCAAACGAATGACTGAAAAGATAAAATTTAGGCTACTACGCACTGAGCAAGAATGGTGCGGTAAATACAGACAAAAACAACGTATAGTGAAACAAGATCAAAGGTCTGAATGGGATCACGAAAATTTAATATTTGGTCCAGATAATTGGGTCTTGTAGATATCCGATCTTCGACAGACTCCTTGAACATCCTTACTATTATAATTTAGAAACGGATTAAGGCCAATGGCAAATCATCTGAGAAAAACGAAGTTCAGATATGGATTCAGCTTGTATGTTTACCCTTATACGTCATATCTTCTTTCACCAAACTGATCAAAACTTCCTGCCGTACTTCTGACAAATTTCTGGTTTCGGCCGGATTCAGGGCGAACTACTTCTCCGGTAAAAACCTAAAGCTTAAAAACAAATTCAGCATATCTCCTTTTTAACTTTTAACAGCTTTTCAGGTTCTCGCCGAATACGGACGACAAAATAATTTTCATATACGGATTCAACACGCCTCCTTACCACTATATCGAACCTCTAATCAACTTCAGATAAAACTTTTACTTCTGGCAAATTTTCCGGTTTCAGCCAGATTCTGGGCGAACTATAGGTCCAGGTAGAAAATTATTGTCATGTACGGATTCAGCAATCGAATATCTAATCAACTTCAAGTAAAACTTTAACTTTTAACAAATTTTCCGGTTTTGTCCGGCGAGAAAATGATTTTCATACACGCGTTCAGATTGTCTTTTTACATCTAAATCGACCATCTCACTAGCTCTTAAAAAATATTTTAATCCCTCCTTGATTTAAACCCCCTCTCCCACACCTAAATGTAGGGCTACAGAGCCCATCTACAAACTCGACCTGTCCCTTGACCCGAGGAATCCTCACACAAAGTTTCATCAAAATATCTCATTGCCTTCGAGAGTTACCGTGCTCACAGACGGAAGGACGGACGGACAACTTTTACTCCACTTATGTTTAGGGATCCCGAAAACTTAAACGACCTTAATTCGCCTTTTTCCCATTTAGCACTCCTAATAGCGGAAAAAAGTATGACTGGAAACGCTAATCCGAATTGCCGCATGAAACTTCGGTAAACGTCTGCGTATATCACTGGTAAAAAAGATAGACGAAAGAAAAACATAACAAGACACTACTAATAATAAATAATAAATTACGATAACCATAACATCGGAATCAGAATCCTTATAGCTTTGGCGAAAAGTTTTAGGCGTAAATTCGGACTAGCGTTTCCAATCCTACTTAATCCGCCAGAAGCATTCACCTGGAAAATCGCGAATTACCTTAATTCCCACTTTGTACGCGAATTAACGCAGTTCGGACGTTTCCTCGTTTCCACTAGATGGCACACAGACAAGTCAAAAAGTAGATAGTGTAGCGCGCTCTACAATGACAACTTTGTACACAGATCAAGTGGTAAAAATAAAATTTAAAGGACACCTCGCACTACATAGTGGTTCAGGTCCAATGTTCTGAGATAGTTGACCATTTTACAAATACGTTACGCTTACAGAAAATTACACACGGCTTCGACTGTTTTTACCCTTGCATTAGCTGACAATCTTGGCAAAATTTGCATAACCGGTTTCCGGAAGAATATACTCCTCGGAAACAATGATCGGGCACATGGTACCTCACGTAAAGGGAACAAATATGGCAAGCGTACTAATCGGTGCATTGCTAACAGAGGAGATAGGATACGCTTATGAAGTGAAGAGTCTTGGAAACTAGAATGGATGGAAATACTACTGAAGTAGAATAAGTTAAGTCTTAAGTCCGACGCGTCCAAGACGGGCAGAAAAACTGGTACAGCCTATCTCAAACTCAGGTGTACACTTACTTACCATACAGTGTATTGCGATCACATTCCGCTCGTTTTTGCTCAGATAGTCGTGTGCACTCTTAGCTAGTGAGTACATGGCTCTTAGGGTAGGGGTCTTACGGCAGTTCCACGAGTTTTCCAACACCGGCGCAGATCCGAACTTAGGATGATTGTAAGGCCGGCCAGACACATTAATGACCAGATAGTTTCCGAAGTGACGATTGTCTGAAAAAAAAAGTCAGTATCAGGAATTGTTTAGAGGATCCTGGCTGGGATAGGTGCTTTCAGTCACATACAAATCCTCAATTTTTTGTCACAGTGGCCCAAAGTTGGGGCACCAGACCCTGTAGCACGGCTACAGTATTAGCCTCATAGAAATTTGCTTCAGAAGCAAATACTAACTTCAGAGTTTCAATTCAACCAATTATTGTAGGTGTACTGTGCCGTTGGCCCAGGACAAACAAGTGCGATTGTGTATGACTGGATGCTTTGGAAAGGACACCACTCTGTCAGAAGTTTCATAACGTTTCAAAAGATTCGCAAAGTAACAGATTTGACATAACACACTACAGAATAGTGCCGCTACGACCCTTTTAGATATTACTGTTTCGCTAAAAGTAACTTTGCAAACCATGTTCAGAGTTCAACCAGGTTTCAAACAGCTTTTAGCGGTTGTTGATTTTTTCAGCGTTTAACCTAGCCTACTATTATTATGAATGTTTATTATTACATTGGCGTTAAGCCTTTAACTTTTCGCCTTGATGTTAAGTTTTTAATTTGAACTGTTCTTTTATTCCATTTTTAATCTGCCGTCTTACGCGTAACATAGCTTTCTCAACATTCTTCTGTTTTCGCAGTCAACCGGTGGCTACTACTAGACTCTCTCTCTCTTCAGAAATACGATCAATAAGAAAAGGGTCTACGAAAGGCGAAACAGAACAAAATGCCAAGCTAAGCGGCGAGTAATACACGAAGCAGCTGATACGAACAACGCGCGGGAACTGAAGACGGAACAGTTTATGGCAATCATGAAATCCACAATTTTCTGTAAAGTAATTTCACCGCAATTTCGAGACAGAGGTTCGACAACCCACACCCTCTTACCTAAGAACACCCGAACTTCCTCGGCCGGGTTTCTGTACGCTGATTCAATCCCGTCGGCAGGGTACGACATGACGATCACTTTCGAAGTAAGGTAGGTCATGTCGACGTCACTCTTGGCAATGGTGCTGAAAACCAAATCAACTGATAGCTAGGAATACTATAACTAATCACAAAGCGTTGTTGTAACCTCGTACCAACACTTGCCAACAGCCAATATCGCAGTCGCAACCTGTATGCAGGGTTATACAGATTGAAACGACGGTTGTAACTTATAACAAGTAGTACCGATGGTAGCACAGAAAGACCTCAGATCACGATGTACTAGCCTACTACAGCTTCTGGGCTAAAAGGACTTAAGCTCTTTGTGTAATATTCTGACCTTCCTACTATTCTAGATGACCTGCGTTCTACGTTCCCCGGCAAATACTGCGGCTCTTGTACTTCTCGATAATCCATCCTTACATCTTATATTGTTCATCAGTTTCGCTTGGGACGTTTCCTTCCATTTTGACACCGATTAGAGTGCTGCAGAATAAAGCAATCCGAATAATATGTAGAAAAGAGGCGCGTGAATCGTTAAGAGAAATTTACCGTGAAGTTAAAATATTGGCACTGTCTAGGGAACCGGGAGCCGTACTTTGTGTCCCATGGGCTGCGGAACCGGTAGTTCTCACGGAAACCCAACCATATGAGCTGCAATTCCGGGATCTGACGTCATTGACTAACGGAAACTTGTATGTGCTGGCTCCCGTTCCGGTAGTAAGTGGAAATAGCTCACGGCAACTTCATCGCACCAGCTTCTCGTCCGGTAGTCTCACTGAATTGTATACTCAGAAGCTAGGAAGCCGGTAGTTCATACCGGAAACTATACAATTGGAGCTTGTGTTCCGGTAGTATCTACGTGGAATATAGAACTCACGGAATAGTTTGGATGAGAGCTAGGATACCGGGATTTTCACTGACTTAGAGAAAATAACATGGGACAAATTTTTACTACCGGAACCCATATATTGAGAGCTAATGTACCGGTAGCAATAACTATTTGATTGAAAATTACCAGCTCACGGACACAGATGGCTATGAGCTAGAGTTCCGGTAGTGCCAAAAATTAAAATTACAACTCACAGAGGCCTGTCAATATGGACTTTTGAGTCCGGTACAGCTCATGGAGTCCAACTTCCATGAGTTTTTAATTTTGGCACTACCGGAACCCTAGCCCGCAGGAGTTTTGTTCCGTGAGTTAAAAATATTCACTTCCGGTTTCCTATAGTCTGCACTGACATGGGTCCGTGAGTTCAATTTTTTTTTCACTACCGGAACCCTAGCCCATAGCCATCTGTGTCCGTGAGCTGGTCATTTTCATCAAATAGTAAGAACAATCAGTAGAAGAGGGATATATACAGCCTAAGTTTCAGTCATGGTAAGATTTGTTATTTTTGTTACTAAGATGTATCAATCTTTTGCTGAGGAATAATTAAGACGTTATGGGATAGAAGGTGTGCCTAGACTAGTGTGAGATCATTTGGTGTCTGTGAAATTGTCACAAAGATACATGGTACTTAGGACCTAGTTTACAGCTTTACGAGATGCTGACCACGTTTCTGGTCTCACTTACGTTTGCATAATTGCTTTTGGTTTATGGATCTGGCATGCAAATCATTTGCCAGATATGAACTCGCTTCAAGTTTGGTAGTAAAGTGGAAACAAGAGCCATACATTTCCGACCCGGGATATTTTAGTCGGTTTCAGAGGTTTTAATGGTGATATAGTGATCGCAATTTCTATCCGTCGGTCGGTCGGTCCGGGTTTTGCTAGTTCAGGCACTTCCACATAAGCTAGGAGGATGAAACTTGGCAGGCATATTAGGGACCCCAAATGATTAAGCTGGAAACAGTTAATTCCCGATCCGAGCATCGTGGGGGGGATTGGAGGGAAGGTGGATTCCGGAATCATAAGGTGTCTATAACTCTTGAACGGATGATCGGATCTTAACGAAACTAGGTATTTGGAAACACCCCTTGTCTCAGACGACCCACGTACAATCCGGACCGGATCTGGTGACTTCGGCGGCAGTTGGAAGGAGAACCGGAAATCTTGGGAAACGCTCAGAGTGGAGGGATCGGGATGAAACTTGGTGGGAAGAACAAGCACAAGTCCTAGATACATCATTGACATAACCGGAGCGGATTCAGGCACTATGGGGGAGTTTGGGGAGCGGGTACGGAATTCTGATTATCCCGCAAGTTCGGTACTTCCTGATATACGAGGACGGTGAAGCTAGGCTGGCCTACCAGAACTCAAACAAACAGACTTGAGAATAGTAAGTTGCATGATCTGATCATCGTGGGGGAACTGGAATGACGGGGAATTATGAATCTGGTGGCATTCATAACTTTTGAACGGGCGTTCGGATTTGAATAAAACTTGGCAAGTGGAAAGAGCTATCGTCTCAGATGAACGGATCTGATACTGGGGGGGGGGGGGGGGGAGGTGGCACCAGAATTTTCGTGAAACACTTAGCGTTGAGGGATGGGACGAGATTTGCTGGAAGAACAACCATTTAAGCATACACTTTATTGACAGAACCAGATCATGTCGGGGCTCTTTTGGGGAACTCGAATGGGATTTTCCGGAATTTCGGTGATCGCAAGCTTGGATACTTCCAAATGTACTGTTCAACTTGCATCCCTTTCTGTCCATCCGGTTGGTTTTGTGGATGTTAACCCGCCCCCCCCCCCCCTCCTCCAACACTTCCAACCGTGGCCGCATGTGGTTCCGACGCATGCTTTGCTTGTCTAGGTGATGAGTTCTTATCACCATAAAGTTTCACTTGAATCAGACCAACTGTTCGCAGCTTACGGAAGCCAATGATTTCCGGATTCCCCTACCCTCAACTCTCCAAAGATGGTCGGATCCAGGAAAACGAGTATTCCTTAAGTCACGCCTGCAAAGTTTCATCGGTCCTTAGAATATTTGGAACTATCATAACTGGCGATCACCGGAATTCCGGGAAACAGCCTCCAACTCCCCCATAGAGCCCCGATTCAACCTGGTTTTGTCATTTACGTATCTAGGGCTAATGCTTTTTCTTCCCACCAAATTCCATCCCAATACCTCGATTCTGCGTTTCACGAGATTTCCGGTGGCCCACTCTAATTCCCCCCTCCCCACAGGTATCTAATCCGATAAGAACTTGACGTGGAACATCTGAGACGATAGCTCTTTCCACTTGACAAGTTGCATTCCATTCCGATAACCTGTTCAAGAGTTATGCATGCCACTAAATCCGGGCTCCCCATCTCTCCACTCCCCCCCGGATGGTTGGATCGGGCAAACGACTATTCTCAAGTCAGCCTTTTCGGGTCGGTGATACTCCTACCAAGTTTCATCGTCCTAGTACATCAGGAAGTACCGAACTCGCGGGATCACCAGATTCCAGAGCCCCCCCCCCCCCCCCAACTCACCACAGTACCTGAATATGGTCCGGTTATGTCAAACTATGATTTAGAACTTGTGCTTGTTCTTCCCACCAAGTTTCATCCCGATCCCTCCACTGTAACTGCTTCCCAAGATTTCCGGCTCCCCCCAAAGTCACCGGATCCGGTCCCAATTTGACATGGGTCATGTGAGACACGGGGTATTTCCAAATATCAAGTTCCATTAAGATCCGATCACCCGTTCAAAAGTTATAAATATCTCAAGATTCCGGATTCCCCCTCCCTCCACTCCCCCTACGATGCTCGGACCTGGGAACTGACTATTTCCAACCTATTCATTTGGGGTCCCTGATATGCCTGCCAAGTTTCATCGTCCTAGCTTATGTGGAAGTGCCCGAATTAGCAAAACTGGACAGACCGACCGACAGAGCGACAGACCGACGGACGGACAGAAACTGCGATCGCTATATGGCTCTTGGCCGAAGGGCAAGTGCCATAAAAACCATACTGCAATTATACTCTAGTATTATACTCTAGTAATACTAGAGTATAATACTAGTAATACATACCAAACTGGGAGAAGCGAAGCGAAAGACTCACCTCTGAACCGTTTGCATAACTTTTGCTGAAGAATCCTTCAAGTTCTTGAACAAGCTGCCAGCGCCCCCTTTGAGAGACGAGAGGAGCCCACTGCCAGCACCAAAGTACGAAGGTCCGTACGCAGGCGCCTGCTGAGGGGCGGGATAACGCTGAGGAACCGGAGACGGCGGTGCGGGTCTGGCCGGAACACTGGGTCGATGTACGCTATTAGTAGCCATTTCTCCAACGTCCCTGCTCCCCGTTCCTGTAACCATACGATTAACCTTTCGCGTCTTAGCTCTATGTCGAACAGCTTTTTACGGTAATATTTTTTTTACAGAACGCATAGAAACAAGAACTGGACAAAGGATGTGACTTCAAGTGACCATGCGATGTGATCAGTCAGAAGTCAGAAGCAGACAATCATTTCGGTTTCGAAAGGATTAATCTTTCTTTTTCAAGCAACAATCGTAAGTCTTCAGTGTCAACTTTGCATTTTCCAGCTAGTTCATGTTACTAGTTCGGACAATAAAAGTAACAACAAATGAAGTTTAAAATTCCATATACCAACTACGACGAAATTTAGCAAACATTTTTTACCGTAAAAGTTAGCCAAGGATTATTTTTAGCCCGCATTCTTCATCGAGCCCTTCAATTACTTTTACAGATATGCTATTATATTTAACGATTCCTTGATTTAATTTGTATGCATTACTAGAGTCAATGTCTATATGATTATAACGGCAGCCTACATTCGCTGTCCATGATGCCAGTATTATATTCTGAAAAAAAAAATAAAAAAATACAGTCCCATTTCTTCGAGGTCATTTTCTTGCATCCAGATCCAAAACAGCTTTGGTCCAATTACCGCAGAAACGAACAACTTCCTGCTGAGATCACGCAAGTCTGTCGAGCTCGCCGTTTATGCCAGGACCTGCCCTACGACAGGCCCAAAATTCCCCAAAACAATGAATGGAAGCGATCGAGATTTTAGCCGCGTTGTATTTAGTCTCCCTTCCCTCGGTCTTGTCACCTCGTAACTGCCTTGCATAGTTTAACGCTGTTTTTTAAGCCTTGTCAGTAATTTCAGGTCAATGATTCTGCGGAAAAATATCAGAAATAAAACGCAGTTAAAATTCTAGCTGGAACAGGACCGAGACTTGCTTCTAAATCAGGTCAAGCAATCTTCGGTTTTGTCCCCTCCTTTGTGAGTTTTTTCAACGCGAAATTTTAAATTCTTTTCCTCTTTTTTATATTAATTATTGAATTTTTAGCGTTTTAATTTGTTGCAATCCTTGTTCTTGTGTAATTATTGAATATTTGACTATGTTAAAAGCGCAATTGTATATAGTTATGTGTGACGAGATAACAAATATTCGGTTTTTTGTTAATACCGTAAGGAATGTTTTATCGAATAATATAAAGATTGATTGATTGATTGATAAGGTTTTGGCCATTTCGGATAGCGGTGTGCTCCAGTTCGGCCTTTTCTTCAATTTTCTACTTGGTTATGAGTAGTAGTCGTCTCCCTTCCATGGCTGGGGTTAGATTGCTTCAGCAAGGGTTACAGAGTCGACAGGTCCGAACATAGACAGGAATGTGGTCTTCTCTTCCTCTTGGCTGGTTGTGGCATTTGCAAGGGTCCCACGGCGCAGTGAGATGGCAAACAAACGGCATTAAGGCGACCGGCCGGATAAATAAAACGGCATTTGGCTGACAGGACTAAGACAACCTTAAGACGAGGCTAAATAGAACGTGGCGTTTACTGCGTATGGGTTGGAAGACGTACCGTATCAATCAATCAATTTTTATTTAGAACCCTAATAGCACTAGGCTAACATGGGCCGGAAAAATAAACAATCACTACAATACAAGTAAGACGCAAACTAACAAACAATAAATAAGAAACGAACATAGATCACGAACAGTTAAAATGTTTAGTAAAATACGGAACGAATGAATTAAGGTATCTTTCGGAAGATTTCGTAGGTGGGGGAACAATCTTGGGTTTTGGGTCGTCCTTGCTTCGCGTATTCGGTCCATGACAGGGCATTCTATACTTTCCCAAACGTTTATTGGAGTTGTAGAGCCCTGCTGATGAAATTTAGAATAACTATACCGTGATCGTGACAAATTATCACTGATCACTGAATCACTGACCAGGGGATTAAAAGGTTATAAAATTATGCAGCAAACCGGCACGGTCAGGGCTGATTCCCCAACTAACTGCCAAAGCCTGATACATTGGTTTAAACCACGGCGCAGACTTGATAAGAAATTCAATTGCAAACAAAAAGTAATTTATTTGTCCGTGAACACCCGTATGAAAAACATGCAAACACAAGATAAGCATTAAGTCAATAAAATAAGACTAGAACCGGCCACCGTTTTAAATGGAATCCGGCCTAAAGGCACGAAAATGAAACGCTACACTATAGTGCAAAGATTACCTATTTCGGAACAAATATTGGACTTCTTCTCCACGGCTAGAGGGGCCTTGAGGGAGAATCCTTTGGTCTCAGCTATGGCTCCCAATCTTTCCAGAATGTCGTTGATCCGTAATCGCTGAGTTGGATCCACCTTCAGCAAGCTTCCTAGAAAACGCACCACGATTATACATCGTGACCCTACGGTTCAACGAGTATATATGCAGGGGCGTAATTTCGTCAAAATCCTGGGGGGGGGGGGGGGGCAAAGTTGGAGCCGATTTATGCAAACCAAGTGAAAATGAGCAGTTTTATTTCAAGAAGAAAAACGTAATAAAAACAAAGAAACAAAGAGATATTTCAATAATTAACCAAGGCGAAACGACGCTTGTTCAAATTCGCGAAACTGTCCGCAGCGCGATCGAAGTCAAGCTTCTTCGCTTTTTCAGGTTGGGTAGGGCTTTTTCAGGTTCAAGATGGGGGGGGGGCAGTGCCCCCCCCCCCCAACCTGCCCCATAGCAAATTACGCCCCTGTATATATGTGGGCAAAAAGATTGGGAGATCTTTGATTGGGAGGAGGAAGATTGGGAGGAGGGGGAGGATGAAACTCGCATCCGTCTGCGAAAATCGGACTGTGGTAGCACGTGCCTTAAAGGACCCCTCTTGTTTATTCTGCCTTTTTTAATGAGCGAGGCTCCCATATGGAATAATAAGCTTCTAAAATCCTCACCTTCCTCCATTGTTTCGTTCCGTAACTAGGAATTTTTAGCGCTTTTTTCGGCCTTGCCGAGTTTTCCCGTCACCCAACGAAAAGTTTGCCAGAATTTTCACTGTCCGCTGACAACTCTTTCACGCATAAGGATTTGATAATCTTATGTTTATTGCTTCTTTTAGTTGCTTAGTTTTCCCACTTTTTAACCAAGGCACGTTCAGTTTCAAATCTTTTGTACCCAGCCGCCGCGAGCAGGAAGGCTGGATATAATCGACAAGAACTAACAAGAGAATCGCTATTTTCAGGTGGAAAGTAATGGTATTTTCGAAAACATTTGTTCTTGTCCATTTCATAGGGAAACGATTAGTTCTAGTAAGAGTTGTGCTTTAAATCAAGGAATCCAATGTCAGTGAAAAACTGAGTGAGAACGGGCAGCGTCTGATGTATGAAAGGGACGAAACGTCGGCTGAAACAAGAGGCTTTCAGGGTGGAATCGAGAGAAACTGGTCAAAATTCAAAGGAGAAGCACGAGCTTCCTAGTTCACTTCAATAATAGAGAAAACAATAGCTATAAGCTCATACGGCATGTGCAAGGCTGGTTCAGAGGATGAAATATAGAATCTGTCTTTTCATGGTTGTGTTTGTTTATAAGCAAAACCCTTGAGATAAGAATGATTATGGACCCTTAGAAATCACGATAATGTATCGTTAGGTAAAAAGTATTTTGTTTTCGAACTTGGCTGTAATGATGCACACTTTAAAGGCGCTAGAAATTCATCTGTAAGCAAAACCCTAAAGACAAAAACGATAATAGTTCCTTGGGGATCATTAATATCTTATATCGTATTTTTTTTTTTTTTTCACTTTTCGGTTAAGATGGGACACATTTTTTTAAGCAAATGATCATGGGCAAAATGCACCGTTTGGTCTTTTTTGCTTTGCAATCAAGATGCGCACTTTAAGTGAGCTAGAAATTCGTTTGTAGGCAAAACCCTTGAGGCAAAAATGATCTTTGCCACATAGGGATCACGAAAATGCATACTGTGCTTAGTAGGCTACTTCGAGGAATGGCCGGATTTTGGAAGTGACGACTTCTAAGCCAATCTTGTCGAATCTCTAATTTTCCAGACAAGTTTCATCGTCCTAGCACATCGGGAAGTACCTTAACTTGCGATCACCGGAATTCCGGACCCCCCTCCCTCTAACTTCCCCCACAGTGCCCCGATCCAATCCGGTTTATGGAGTACTTTTTCTTATTTCTTTATTTATTATAGTGTTATGTAGGTTAATCTCTCAAAGGGGGTTTGTTAAACCTCTTAACAAGTGTAAACTTCTAGAGGGTTTTGTAGTTCTTAGTATTTTTTTCCAATAAACCCCATATATAATCTAAAATAATCTAAAATCCGGTGATGTGAATGATTTATCTAGAGCATTTGTTTATTATTCCAAACGCTATCCCGTTGCCAAATTACTTAATTTGCCAATCCCGTGCATTTTGTTTTATCAGAACTTTGGGAATAAATGAATTGAAAAAAAAAATTCTCTCCAAATTACACCACGATCTCTCCAGTCTAAGTGGGTCACGCACCCCCTTCCCCCGGATTACGCGTAAAGTTACGCGTAACTCAATATTCCGGATTCCCCCTCCCTGCACTTCCCTCCCCCCCACGATGATCGGATCAAGAAATTTTATCCCTAAATCAGTCTGATCGGCTGATCCGCCAGCGAAGTTTCGTCGTGAAAATCCCCAAAACCGGACCCCCCCCCCCCCCCCCCGCACACCCAAGTGTCCGGATCCAGTCTAATTGTGTAAAATGATTCATCTAGAGCAGATGCTTGTTCTTCCCAGCAAAATTCACTCCGATCCCTCCATTCTAACTGTTGCTAGAGATTTTCAGCCCCCCCCCCACCCGACTGCGCCACAGCTGTCGAATCCGGTCCGGACATCAAATGGGACATCAGAGATATTTCATCTATTCAGTTCCTAAGTTTATTCCAATCCGATCTCCCGTTCGAAAGTTACGCACTACCCAATTTTCCGGATTCCCCCGCCCTCCGCCCCCACCCTAGATGGTCGGATCGGGAAACTTGTTATTTCCTAGTAGTTTGGAGGGGCCCTAATACGTCTGCCAAACTTCACTGAGCTAGCACATCTGGAAGTACCCTAACTCGCGATCAACCGACCGACCGACAGAAAAGTGATCGGTATATGGCACTTGGCCGGAAGGCAAGTGCCATGAAAATCCGTCTTATAAGACATAAGCGCTAGAAAAATAAATTATGGCCAAAAACTGGATATTCTCCCCATCTGACAGGTTGCGTACTCACTTGAATCGTAAACCCAAGAAAACGTTGTCCGTGTGTTGTGTCGGTCTCTATGTCAAGTGCTTAACTAACTATATGTACATACCGAAGTGAACATAATCCTTTGGTACTTCGTAGAGTCCAACTGCACAAATGAAGACTCAGAACTAAACAACATCCTGTTAAACTGAAGTCCACGTCAGTTGGATATTGCTAAATTCCATACTACGTCGACATCAGATAGTTTCCGGTCAGGACGCTAAATTGTATGTTACGTCAGGACCTTCACTTGTGCAGTTAGGAGTATATAAGCTCTTTCCAGTCTTAGCGCTGGGTCTTTCGTCTTTCGTCTTTCATATTTTGTAAGTCACGCATGACTTAGTCTATTATCGTTATCGATCGTGATATTATTTACCCGGATTGGGATTGCCTTTATAAAGAGTAAGTCAGAAATAAAACCACTATATGTTAACGTAAACCTTGTCTACTACCGCCCTTACTTACCCGCCGCCTTACACGCTACGGACGCTACCTCAATTTATAGGCTACTACCACCCGTAGTTACCCTACGCTCCATCTTCAGTTACAACACGTGGTGGCAGCCTTTGCGAACTGCTAAACACTACGCATGTGGAAACAAGGCCAAAGATTTCGACGGGATCCCAAAAACCTAACATTTTATTCAGACAATTGGATCATGTCTTCGCCATTCCGTCTTCGTCAGATTCCTTGAATATTTGTGCTGTTAAAATAAAGTTTAAAAATGGATTTAGCATGTCTCCTTGCCCCGAAACCGAATCTCTAATCGATTTCAGAGACAACTTTGAGCTTCAACCAAATTTTCAGTTTCAGCCGAATTCGTGATGAACCATTTGTCCAGCAAGAAAACTAAGTTCAGATATGGATTCAGCGGACCTCCTTACCCCCTCAATGAATATTATATTAGCTTATAAAACATACATGCTCTTAACGTAAATTAGAAACCCCTCCTCTGCCTCTAAAGATAGGACTAAAGGGCCCATCTACGGACTTGACCTGTACTTTACCAGTGAATCCTCACTGAACAACATCCTCGCTTGAACATCGTATTTCCTCATTTGAACATTATATATCAACCCCTCGACCTTCGATTACACTAGATCTCTCAGACGTCCATAGAATAACCAAATGAATGTCGTCTTCCACGCGCAGAGCTATACTGGTTTGAGAATAAAGGGGTAACTGCTATAGCCGAAAATTGGTCGACAAATTTTGTGTCCGGTTTTCGCCGGATTCTGGGTGAACTACTTGTCCGGCAAGAAAATAACTTCCATATTCGGATTCAGCATGTCTCCTTACCCCTAAATAAACTATCTCAATAGCTTTTAAAAAATATTTGTGTGTGCCCTTAATTTGAAACCCCCTCCCCAACTCTAGGGCTACACAGCCCATCAACGAATTTAACCTTGCCCTCGACACAAAGAATCCTCACACCATCTTCATCAAGATATCTCTTTCCCTTCGAGAGACGGACACTTTTGCGATGTCATAGGTATCCCTTCACTTACGTTTTGGGATCCCAAAAAAACGCTACTGGTTTGAACTCTTCTATTTATTTTCTTTCCCTGGTCAGACCTCAACATAACTATGAACTAGTAATGTCATTCATCTTAACTCTGCAGTCTCGCGCCAAAAAACATTGCTACATACTTACTAATGAGTTCATGGAACACCTCATACTTGCTATCCCCAGGAACTGTGTAATTGGCGTTAATTATCCGCAATTTGGCAGAGTCTTCGAATGGATGCTTGCCGAAACATAGTACATACAATAAGCACCCAAGTGCCCAGATATCCACAGCTTCCGTTATGGGGTAGTTATCCCATGTATCCAGCATCTCAGGGGCTCGATACATCGGTGTTGTCCTACGGGCAAGCTAACAGGAAAGAATGTACGATTAGATGTAGGGACGCTATGATCTAAACTGGAGGTGACAGATCAGTCTAACACAAAACCTGATCTTTGTATAGGCTTTACGGATACATAAAGCGTTAAATAACGTACACACAGGCGTAATCTTCACTCCGAATTTCGCACATGCATGCTTTGGTCCGAACATTTCGATTCGTTGTCAGTAGAAGATATTCTACTTGTATCGTAGCGTTATTTATAGTATTTATACGTATGTATGTATGTATTTCTTCCCCATCTACAATAGCTACAAAAACCATAAGACTCAAAATAAGAAAAAGAAAGAAAAATAACAGAGGAGAAGAACCAAATAAGATCGCAACCAATTACAAAACATGCAAAAAACACTTATTCCAAGTATCGTCATTTGCCTTACAAAAAACGGATTGAAACATTGCAGTTATACTCGATTTAGCTTACAGGTTTCTCCGACGTCAACCGAAACTTTCTAGATATGTCCAAGAATAAATAATCCAACAGAACCTCCGTCTTCGGTCCCATGCAGCGACTATGGATATCCCGATAAAACTAAGCGGAGCTAGAGGTACATACGGTCAGGTTTGAGTTGATACCCGTCTACTACCCTCTTCGCCGCTCTGCCTCCCAGATTAAAACCGTAGGATGCCTGCAGGGGTGGAGTGCCGGGAGTCAGACATGACTTCAGAGTGGTAGACAACCAATCAGCTGCAAAGGACGACTCAGAGGGCGTTCGTATTCTTCTGTGGGGTTCTACTGCTATATAAGGTAACAAATTATGATGTTCGTCGTAGCTCCTCTACTCGTTTGCATCGGGTAGGGTATCAGAATATATTCGACTCCGCATGTTCGTATTACAGAGATAGGGAGACGGAGCTTCCTGTGATTATTTGTTCTAGATAAGTTATAATAACTATGACAACATAACATAATCAATCAATCAATCAATCAAGTTTAATCCGAATAGCTAAAAGCTTGAAAAGGAATAAATCCTGAGGATGTCCTCATCTTCAACCACAACGTCCTTAGAGGACACAGCTGGAAACTGCGTGGTGACAAATTTCGGAAAGACACTGGAAAGTGGAGCTACAGAAACCGGATAATTGAATACTGGAATCATGTCCATGAAAGTGTCGCAAATGCCAAAAATATCAATCAGTTTAAAGCAGTGTGGATCGTCACCTGGCTGACATTCATTTTAGTGTACGTAGTGTCGTGAGAAATTTATAGAGGAGAAAGCCTTTTTGGTGCAATTATACTATATAATTACTGTTATACCAACTGCTTGTTTGTTATAGCAAACAAAAACAAGCTCAAGGACTATAAGCATAGTTACAAAAAAACTTCATTTACTTTATTACATGTGTATTTCTTCTACAGCTACAGCCTGAAGAAGACCCTTATCAAAAAGGGCCGAAATATCGATGGAGCAAATCTTAGCTAACTTACCCGTTTAGCGTCATTTTTTATTTGGCTGAAGGAGTATTTATTACATATAGTTATTTATTTATTTCCCTCAACACCGAGGAGTAGCATAATACGATATACAAACAAACTATCCCTAAATCAACTGATCCACTCAATGGCAAAATTAATACTATGGACAAAAATAAACAAGGTTTCTACTAAACCAAGATTATTAGCGTCTTACATTAATCACAATGTATTTATGCACAATGTATATTTGCTATGATGTATTTATCATTTTTGATGTCTTTAAGATGCAGTTCCTACTTGATACGAAGTCTCGATTGCTTCTTCAAAAATCACGAACTTCCTTAATGCGATTCAACTCACACTGCTGAACACGCGTTAGAATTAATCTCAACTCAAACCTGTTTGCATCGCAACATAATTTCCTACGGACTCTTACCTCCTCTTCTAACAGACCCCTCTGTTGGGAGCCCCACGTAACATCTGGATAGAACTTATCAGTCATCGCACTTCCAAAGTCGCATAGTTTGATCATCCCATCGTCACTAATTAATAGGTTCTCGAGCTAAAAAATAAATGACAATCCTAAAACAATCGGACGAAATATATAGGATTATCATTCACTACTTAATCCTCGATAACTAGCCATAAGTTAATAGAAATAATAATTAAAAGACGGGTTATCACAAAGCAGGCATAACAAAATTATTGATGGGAAATTTTTGCGACACGGATGTAGTCCAATGAAATTTATGAAGGTACTGGTTAAGCTGTGGTACTGACTGAGTCGCTCAGAAGGAAACTAAAAGTGAGGGAATTCGAGCGACAGAGATTGCAGCCTACCCGACAAAGACGGTTACACCGTCGTCAAAACGAGTAAAACAAATAATTTAAGACTGCGAGGCATTGGATTTCGACTCTGAATTTCCATTATCGAAGTCTGGTAACTATTCTGGGCTTGCAAGTTGTTGGAAACGTTTCCAACCCTTTCTTGATTGTTTATTCACATTCTTGGACAAAAGTTTAAGCAGAATTCAGCATTCTACTGGTCGGGTTTTTACACCTTCTCAAAGCCTAGCTTCCTGATGGCCATTACCACCAATACTGACTGTGATCCGTTTTCGTTGGATAGGGTGATATACCCCTATTCCTCAGTCTGTTCTGTACCACCAAACTGTATCCTTTCCGAAAGCTCTGATAAGTCATGCTAGCCTCAGGGTTAACAAAAATGTGGTTTTGCGTGGAAACCTCTCAAAACAAGACTAATAAATGTCAAATGTCAAATTCAAATAAAGATTTTACTGATCATCTTTAGCAATTTTGGGTGGGAGATTCGACGTCAATGCGTGAATGCCACGCTCTATGAAAATACCTCTATATGGAAATGTCCTTAAGGCCCACATCTCAGGGGGAGGTCTTTCAGTGTGGAGATGCGCAGGATGTAACGATATAGGAACTATCACTTTCAACCCTATGATCTTGCATTGACCCAAAGTGAATAATTTCCTAGACTCGGTAAAATGTGCACTCCACTATTACAGCATACGGTAATAGAACAGTAGGCTATAGCCGGGCGTGCCAATTTCAGGTACCCGGTCAAAACCACGAAAACAAAAACAGCAACGGTCAAAACAGTAAAAGCAAAACCGCGCAATGCAAAAATCGCGACAGTGCAAAAACTGCGTCGGTCGAAATCGCACCAACAAAATGCGGTAATTCTCTAATGTCATGTGACGGCAGGAGTTTTGACTACAAAATTTAACCTACGACTGAAGTGAGTCGAAAATAATGTCTGCCGGAATGCTTGCCGGAATTTTCACTGTAGCAATCAATCGATCGATCAATTAACTTTATTCTGGAACAAATGCCATCAATGACAGAAAAGAGGAAACGCAACGGATTAGATACATCCGAATTAAAGCTATACGAGTCTCGGAAGAATTGCTTATGTTTTGGTTTCGGCATTTTGACATGTAAACCGAAACGAAGTACTTTTCTTCAACAACTGCGACCTAGCAGACTTAGGGATGAAGGCTAGCTTAAAGCAAGGGCCCCGAAGGAGAATTTGACGAAGAGAAGAGCCAACTAACTTCTCACTTTTGCAACACCAAGTGGATAGCAAGTGCATAAATCGGTCTTGCTCTTCGGTTTTTAACAAGTGAAACCGCCCCATTCGTCATAGCGGCAAAGACGCGGCCGGATTCCCTAACCTACGGATCAGTGCTGGACCAGGAAAGAACACGCGAAGAGAAGTCATTTTCATCACGGGAATTCGAGGCGAAATCGCAGCGAACCTGGTTTTAGGCATGGGACGCTGAAAACCTAACTTGCGGCGTACTTTCGACGCTCCCGGGGAGTCGAATAGAACCACAAGAATAAATAGAGTCACTTCCGGAGGTCTCCCCGCACGCAAAACAACGAGAATAGGGACAATGTCCCTACCTGAAAATTTCGTACACAAACATTAAGGTATCGCAATTAGTTTTTTAATTCTTTAACAAAAAATCGTAGTCTTAATAAATTAGATACCTTTTTCTCAAATTAGTCTTATCCCGCAATTTTGCTCAATATTTCAGAAACTGTCTTAACCATCCCTAATACTGTTTCTCAAAACAAGAGCTAGAAGCTCATATGGCACTTACAGGTTGTGTCAGAGGATGAAAGTGGGAATTTGTCAATTCGTAGGTTTACTATAATCCTTAGGAAGCAAAACCCTTGAGGCACAAATGATCATGGACCTTTGAGATAATTAAAATGTATCTTTTGGTCAAAATCACTTCTTTCACTTTGAGGTTAGGATGCGCACTTTCAGGGCGCCAATAATTCATTTGTAAGAAAAGCCCCTAAAGCGGAAATGATCATGGGCCATTTGAGATCATACCACTGTACCTTTTGGTAAAAAAAAATTATTTCACTTTGCGGTTAGGACGTGCACTTTAAGAAGATCGGATCGGGGAACTTGAGTATTTCTAAGATAATCTGGTCGGGTCCCTGATATGCATGCCAAGTTTCATCGCCCTAGCCCACCTGGAAGTGCCTTAACCTCCCCCACACCAGTGCCCGGACCCAGTTCGATTCTTTTACTGATGTACCTAGGGCTTGTGCTTGTTCTTCCCTCCAAGTTTCATCCCGATCGCTAGCTTGTGCTTGTTCTTCGCACCAATTTTCACCCCAATGGATCCACTCTAAGTGTGTCATAAGATATCCGGTTCCCCCCTCCGCCTCCCCCGGAATTCATCGGATCCGGTTTGGACCTGAAATGGGACATACGAAATATTTTTCGGAATATCAAGTTCCCTTAAGATCCGATCACCCGTTCGAAAGTTATGCCTGTCACTAAATTAGATCGGGCAAGTGATTATTTCCAAATCAATATGGTCGGGTCCCTAATACGCCTGCCAAGTTTCATCGTCCTAGCACACCTAACTCGCAGACGTGAGACCGACAGAATTGCGATCGATATACGCCTTTAGCCTGCACCAGCACTGGATTCCCACGCACCAACTTGAATCCGCGTTCCGTGGGAGCTACGAAATCATCTTTTGACAAGTTTCGCCTTAGCATAATAGTAAGGAAAGAAAAGCTAGCCTCGGCTTGAAACTCACCTTGAGATCACAGTGCACAACTGACGGCTGCAAGCTATGCATAGCTTGGACAGCTTTACAAGTTTGGAAAAAGACAGAGCATGCCTGTTCAGGTGGGAGGCCCCCATTCCTCTGATTCAAAACATCGATGAGTCCTCCTCCTAAAGTGAAACACGAATCTTATTTGGGAAAATGATCAGCATGGGAAAAATCGATGAAACAAACACATTATTACTGATATGATTTTGTAATGCCTTTTAGTCCCTTTCCTCATTATTTATATACAATAATCTCTTTATTCATGATCTGTTGTGTCATCCTGGTGCGACTTCAGACTTATTCAGGAGCATCAGCGCCCAGCTGCTTTATCAAGAGCAGAATGTCATATATAGGCAGAAGCTTGGTTCAATCCATTCAATGTGAGATTACACATTGAGACAGAAAAGTGCAAGACGATACGTCAGCTGAACTTTATTAGAGCTACATTTCGGCCCTTCATGGCAAGGGTCCTCTTCAGGCTCAAAGCCGCTCAAGTTGGAAAAATAACTTGTGGAAAAAAGCTCATATGGCAACGAGTAGGTGGTACAAGAAAGTAGACGGGAACGTCACAAAATACCCCACCATCCAAAAATGCGGTTCGGACCTGGAAATAGGATATCTAGTTTCACTCAAGTCTGAGCATTTCTGGCATGGCCTCATATATTCTACGGCAAATGACTTCAGTACCTTCCAAGTTTCAACCCAACAGTTCCACTTGTTTGGTATCTAGACGTGCTACACGATTTCCGGTACTCCCTCCAACTCCCCCTACCGAGGCCGAATCTCGTTCGGACTCTCAAATGGATCATCTAAAGCATTTTCTCTTACCACCTATCAAGTTTCACTCAAATCTGAGCGTTCTTGGGAAGCATTCGGTAACTCTCCACCCCCCCCCCCCCCTCGTGGTCGGATCCACTTCGAACCATAAATATGTCATCTAGTTCATGTGATCTCTCTACATCCAAGTTGCATTCAAATTGTTCCACCTGTTTGACACCTATGAGAGCCACAACATTTCCAGGACTCGCCTTTTAACGCCCCCGCTTGTGGCTGAAAACGACTCGGAAACATAAACAACGCATCTCTGACATCTCCTATTTCCGTCCATCCGGTTTGACTGGAATCGGAGCATAGCCTATCTGCAAATTTCCGGTTCCCACTTAACCCCCCCCCCTCCCCTACCGAGGCCGGATCCGATCCAGAGTCGTCGTCCTTAGAACATCAGGAACTATCCTAACAGGCGATCACCGGAATTCCGGGGAACACCCTCCAACTCCCACCAAACAGCGCCGGTACGATCTGGTTCTGTCAATTACGTATCTAGGGCTCATGTTTGTTCTTCTCATCAAGTTCCGCCCCAATCCCTCGACTCCTAAGCGTTTCACGAGATTTCCGGTGAACCCTCCAATCTCCCCACAAGTATCGGATCCGGTCAGGGCTTGACATGGAACATCTGAGACGATAGCTCTTTCCACTTGCCAAGTTTCATTCAATTGCGATCACCCGTTCAAAAGTTATGCATGCCACTATATTCCGGCTCCCGATCCCTCCACTACCCCCATGGTGATTGGATCGGGGAAACCTCTATTCTCAAGTCGGTCTGTTCGGGTCCCCGGCCCAGTAAGCCTTCAAAGTTTCATCGTCCTACCACATAAGGAAGTACCAAATTCGAGGGAGCACCAGAAATCCTGACTCCCCTCCCCAACTCCCACAGTACCCGTATTCGGTCCAATCATGTCAACGATATGTCTAGGACTTGTGCTTGTTCTTCCCACCAAGTTTCATCCCGATCGCTACACTCTAAGCGTTTCTCAAGATTTCCGGTTCCGCCCCCCCCCCTCCAGCTCCCCCCAACGTCACCGGATCCGGTCCTGATTTGAAATGGCTCGTTTTAGACAAATATCAAGTTTCATTAAGATCCGATCCCCTGTTCAAAAGCTATCAATACTTCAAGATTCCGGATTCCCCCTCCTTCCACTTCCCCCACGATGCTCGGATCGGGGAAGTGAGTATTTCCAACTTAATCTTTTGGGGTCCCTGATATGCCTGCCAAGTTTCATCATCCTAGCATATGTGGAAGTGCCCGAACTAGCAAAACCCGGACCGACCGACAGACCGACTGACCGACGGACGGACAGAAATTGTAATCGCTATATGGCACTTAACCGAAGGGCAAGTGCCATAAAAGTACATAAAGCCAAAAAAGTTCAAAAACTTGCCAAAAAGGTTACCCGTTAAGTTTACCTTTGCAAAGTTCGGTGACAATATAGAATTCCTTTCCAGTCTGGGTCTCTTGGCATGTGGAACTAAAATGCCGGATGATATGGGGGTTTCCGCTGAGCTGTCGCAAGTAAGTTATCTCTTGAGTAACTTCTTGTTCTGTTTTCTTGTCAGCTGCTAGTAATCTCTGCAAAAGAAATATGTATGACATTTAGAATCCAAGAAGCATGCAGTCGGTCGCACAAAGGCCTATTTGTTTCCACTTTATTCAGAAAAATAATGAATGGGTGAGACGGGGGAGCGCCATACACTGTAAAAAGTTTCTCCGTACAAAGATTAAAGTTACTGCAGTATCTGCTACTCGGATTCATCTTATCTCATTTGCTATTAATCTTGTATACGCAGAGATAAGAATAATCTGAGTAGCAAATACTGCAGTTAACTTTAATCATTATACAGAAAAACTTTTTACAGTGTACCTGAGGAATACTACACTTGAAAACAGCTGGGAAAATCAAACGTTTTTGCTTGCAACTTTCTCCCATTTGTGGTAATCACAAAAATAGAGTGACAGTAACGTAATGTATATAGTAACAGATTTTGCACATGTGACCCAGTGGTACATCTGAATCAACAGAAAGACGAGTCTCCTACCTTTAATGCAACTTCTTTTCCTGATGAGATTTCTGTTGCCAGGAATACATAGGCAAATCCCCCTGAAATAAGGAAGTGGACATGGAAAAAAAGCCTACGTAATTTTGGCTGTACAGCCTTTTTTGAAAAACTAAAACAATGGTAACAGGACAGGTAGTATGGTGGGCTGCTATAGACCACTGATGGGCTGATTATTGTACTTATGCAAAGCTCACTAGAAATTTCGTGACAGCAAGCCTAGCCATTTAACACACCGGTGAATGAAGTCACACATCCATACACAAATTCTCAAGTTTTAGGCAAAGTGCTTTAACGTTAGGACATGCCCAAAATATGTTTCAACAAGAGCTACGAGCTCTTATGGCACTTGATACGAGTAGATAAAAAGTAGACGAGAAACCATCTCGTCAACTAAAATGTAGACGAGAAACCAAAATACCCTGCCATTTAAAAATACGGTTCGGACCTAGAAATCCGATATCGAGTTTCACTGAAGCCTGAGCATTTCGTCGCCTCGGATCACCTAGGGCAAATGACTTTTCTACCTTCCAAGTTTCAAGCCTAAAGATCCACTCGTTGGTCCCTACACGTGCCAAACGGTTTCCCTTACACCCTCCCGCTTCCCTTAGTCCCCCAAGTCCAAATCTGGTCCGGACTTCGGACTACTAAATAGGCCTAGTTCGGCCCCTAAAATATGCCATCTAGGGCATGTGAGCTCTCTACATACCAAGTTTCATTGAATCACTCCACTTGTTTGACCCATGTACGAGCCAAAACGTTTCCCGGGAATCCCCTTCCAACTCCCCCCACTGTGGCTGAATACGAATCGGAAACATAAACGCCACATCTCTGACATCTCTTAATCCAGTCAGACTGGAATCGGAGCATAGCCTTTTCACAAATTCCCACTTCACCCTCCTCCCCTACCGTGACCAGATCCGATCCAGACACCAAATAACAAATCAAGGCCGCACTAACTCGGAACTGCCCAACTTGTATCTATTCTGTACCCCCCCCCCCCCCTCGTCCAACTCTCCTAAACGTGCCCGCATGTGGTTCGGACGCATGTTTTGCTCGTTTAGGTCATCAATTCTTACCAACCATGAGGTTTCACTCGAATCGGACCACCCGTTCGGAACTTACGGAAGCCAGTGGTTCCGGATTCCCCTTCCCTCAACTCCCCAAAGATGGTCGGATCCAGGAACGCAAGTTTTCCTAGGGCATTATGTCGGGCATTAATCATTAATAGTTAAAGTTTCATCGTTCTTAGAATAGCTGGAACTATCCTAACTGGCGATCACCAGAATTCCGGGAAACACCCTCCAACTTCTCCCACAGAGCCCCGATAAGATCTGGTTCTGTCAATTACGTATCTAGGACTAATGCTTGTTCTTCTTCCCAAGTTTGATCCCAATCCCGCAACTCTAAGCGTTTCACGAGATTCCCGGTCCCCCCCCCGTGACCCCCTCCCACAAGTGTCTGATTCGACCAGGACTTGACACGGTACATCTGAGACGATACCTGTTTCAACTTGCCAAGTCTCGTCCGATTTTGATCAGCCGTTCAAAAGTTATGCATGCCACCAGATTCCGGAGGTTTTACGGTTCTAGCACATCCGGAAGTAGCGAACTAGCAGGATCACCGAAATCCCCTCCCCCCCTCAAACCCCCCGCAGTGACCGAATCTGATCCGGTCAAGTCAACGAAGTGTCTAGGAGTTGTGCTTGTTCTTCCCACCAAGTTTCATCCCGATCCTTCCACTCTTAGCGTTTCCCAAGATTTCCGGTTCCTCCCCTCCAGCTCCCCCCAAGTCACCGGATCCGGTTCGGATTTAAACTGGGTCGTCTGAGACACAGGGTCCTTCCAAATATCAAGTTGCATTAAGATCCGATCACCCGTTCAAAAGTTATAAAATACCTCTAGATTCCCCCCCCCCACGATCCTCGGATCCTCGGATCGTGGGGGGGGGGGAAGTGCCCCATGTGGAAGTGCCGGAACTAGCAAAACCTGGACAGACGGACCGGCCGACGGACGTACAGAAATTGCGATCGCTACATGGCACTTGTCCGAAGGGCAAGTGCAATAAAACCCACTATCATGGTGTACTGTGCCCTTGTCTAGGTAGTCTAGGTCATGGTAACCCCAATGCTGAAGCACTGTCCAAGACTACAACACATCACTTATTTTTGCATACCCTATTCCAGAGACTTGATATGTGTAGGCAACTAAGGCCTACTCCACTACGGGGATTCTGATTGGTTGATTTTTTTAGCTTCGAAATTATCAATATTTTACTTTGGTAGCCTAAGGGTGCCCTGCGTTTGGAACAGGGTATCAAGTGTTAGGCATAGAGTATGCTAAACCTTATATATACAGAATGGCCTGCCAATCTCAAATTTAAATTATATGACCTCAAAATTGGCCTCAAAAATGTTATTCGACACAGGGTATAAAAATCAAGAGTTTGTAGTAGACAGCACTGAGCAGTCATACACAAATCCTAAATTTTGGAGCATGGAGCCTCAACACCTGGGCATGCCCCGATGTTTGGGCACGGTGCCCATATGTTGGGGTTCCCCATGAATTCATCTTACAACTGCTGTGATGATAAATAATAGCATGTAGTTGAGGTGATTTCCTGATGAAAGTGAATGAATTTGCCATTCATTCCATGGCATCAATGGTTAACAGCATGGAACCAAGAACAGACAATGCAATCAATAGTTTAATTTACACTTCTGTAAAAAATGATAATATATAAAAGGTCAAGCTCAAGACACAAGGTCGATTGACAAAAACTCGGGGTGCATATGACTTGTTAAAGTTTGTCTGTCCATCTGTTACCAAGATAATGCTCAAACGGGTTGAGATAAATTTAAACAGCAACTACTATTTGTTTGAAAATGACCAGCTCACGGACACAGATGACTATGGGCTAGGGATCCGGTAGGAAAAAAAAAATTGAGCTCACGTACCCATGTCAGTGCAGACTAGGAAATTGGAAGCGAATATTTTTAACTCACAGAACCCAACTTCTGCGGGCTGGGGTTCCGGTAGGGCCAAAAAATTAAGATTTTTGAACTGGATTCCGTGAGCTGTACCGGACTTCTAGTCTGCACTGACATGGGTCTGTGAGTTCATTTTTTTTTCTTTTTTTGGCACTACCGGAACCCTAGCCCATAGCCATCTGTGTCCGTGAGCTGGTCATTTTTAACCAAATAGTTTTTGCTACCGGTACCTTAGCTCTCAATATATGGGTTCCGGTAGTGGATTTTTTCCCATGCTATTTTCTCTAAGTCAATGAAAATCCCGGCATCCTAGCTCTCATCCGAACTGTTCTGTGAGCTCTATATCCCATGTAAACAATACCGGAACACAAGCTCCAGTTATATAGTTTCCGGTATCACCTACCGGCTCCCTAGCTTCTGAGTACGTAATTCTGTGAGACTACCGGACGAGAAGCCGGTACGATGAAGTTTCTGTGAGCTATTTCCATTTACTACCGGAACGGGAGCCAGCACATACAAGTTTCCGTTAGTGAATGACGTCACATCCCGGAATCGTAGCTCTTATGGTTTGATTTCTGTGAGAACTACCGGTTCCGTAGCCCATAGGGCATAAAGTACGGCTCCCGGTTCCCTAGACAGTGCCATTTCATAAAGTTTGAATGTGGTAGGTGAGGAAAAATGTGGCTAGTTCAATGCTGAACTATCTGTGAATTTCAACAGCTTTGAGTACTGGAATGGATCGGTCTTTAAATATTCCTTCAGCCCAACTTGACTCTGAATTATATTTGATGGTTCAGCTCAGTGGCTTTCCCAGCTTGAGGCTCAAGCTAGAAAAGCTGAAGTTGAGAGGCTTGAACCTGGCTTCAGACAGAAAAGAACCTTTGCCAAGAAGGGCCAAATTATAGCTCTAATAAAACTCAGCTGACAAATCTGTTTTGCAATGTCAAACAAAGCTAATACCACTTGTGACTCTGAATCTGATGACTGACTGGGTTCAATCAAACTAGGTTAACCATTTACTGTTAACAATCCTCAGTCCACAAATAAAAATGAGCTGGTTTCATTGAAACTAAAGCTGTTGTTTCAGTCAGATGTTAATATTCACATTTCGTGGACTCATCTTCTGTACCTTCTGCAATAAGACGAGTGATTCTGTAAGACTGATTTGAGATGGTGATATGCTTTCCCAGAAAACCAGTTGAATCCAAGGAAGTAGATCCAGGACTAGAGATACCCCAGTATTCAGCGGCCGATTTCAATAGATCACTCATATCTACGGATTTCCATAGATATCTAAAGCTAACAAGGAAACAACAAACAACAGCACCACAGACAGAGGTCCAAATTAAACAGTCAAAATTTGGATTTTGGGCTCTGGGCCAGAACTACCAGACAGTAGACAGGCTAGAACCGGGCAAAAGAAAGGTACGGTAACGATTCTTAATGTGACGGGATAAGAGATAACGTGGGCCTCGTTGCGAGTGCGACGAACAGGCGACGAAGGACCTGCGAAAGACTCCTCGAGGAGACGAGGACTCCTCGCGGAACCGAAGGGAACGGCGAGAATAGAGGGAGTAACTACACGCAGACTCCGCGTTCAGAAACAGTGAGAATGCTTCCAAAATGGATTTTGTTCGAAAAAAAATATGCAGTGGCGAAATTAGTCTGGATCCACTTTATTTTTGGCTTTGTTTATTCTGATTGTTTTTAATTAATTTTGCATTGTACTAACACCAGCAAAAATTGATTCCCCTTCGAATCTGAAAGGAAGTCCTTTTTAAGATGGTGAGAATCGGGGCATTTCCCGTCCGCGGGGACTCGCGAGAGTACGGAGAGTGAGTCCCCGGGAAAAACAAAACGCGGGGACTCCTGAAGTGGAGTCCTAGGGGAATGGCGAGAATGTGCCTTAAAGGTGAGGCTTCACCTTAGAGATTTTCCTTCCAGATTCCGGAAAGCCGTTTTCGTCGAGACGGACCCGGAAGGTGAAGCCAAGCCAAAAATGTCTGGGGTGCTGGACACCCCAGATTCCTGATGCCTGGAAGGTGCCATAGAGGCAACCCGTTGGAGAGACACACCAAGTACGCAAATGAAGGAAGAAAAGGGAAAGTGATCGACAATTGTGATTGGGTTGCAAGAAACATTTGAAATGTGAAGGGGACATCTAAGAATTGTCGAATAACAGCAAATTTAGCTTTCACCATTATCGCGAAAATCTGGAAAACGTTGGCTTGACTATGCGGAAGCCCCGGACGTCTGGGAATCAGGAGGGTTAAGCCTGGCTTTAACAGAAAAAGCTTGTTCGTTTAAAATAAGTTTTACAGAGATTTCTGAGGAAACCAAACTTGTTTCCTTAGAACTCGAAGAATCAGTTAAAGGAAATTCCAAAATCGTGGTTAGACGTCGAAGCAGCCTTCTTCTGCTTTCCTGTGAAATAGCTTTTTACACAAAGCTGTGAAGACAAATTTTCTGCGTTTGTGCCTTGTCTCACTCACAAAATACGACCTAATATCTACCTTCTGCACGCGATATTTCTGTTTAACGGTAAAAGCCTCAGAACTTCTTCATTCAGCTTGATTGGTCTTTTGTGTTTCTGTTATCTGCTATTCTATTTCGTCGCCTTCCTTATGACCTAAATCGTCGTTTTAAGCTTCGGAATCTATTGAATAGAATGTTTCTCGAAGGTTCTTCCCATGGACTGATACGGAAGATAAAGATCAGTGACTTGGCCACAACTAAATAATCCAACTTTTTTTAATCATCCCATTTTTCGTCTGACAACTGCTGTCCAATTTCCCTCAATTCCAACTCGAACTGATAAAACAGAGTTGCTGCAGGTCCAATTTCTATCAGTTCCACCCGGAACCTGCAAAATTCATGCTAGTGCTGAAAATCCAGGCAGGGTCTCCGCCCTGTCTCACGAGGGGAGAGAGGAGAACATAGGGTATAAACCACAGGGGACTGTCTCCGTCGTCGGCATTGAGATTACTTTGAGGAGAATCGACCATTAGACGAGACTTGTGAGCGATAAATGATAGTGTAATTTCACAAATTTTTACAGTGATTCAACCAAAATGACTTAAATACCAAATACTACCAAAAACTGCAGAAACTGCTCCTGAATAACGGATCAGCGCAACGCAAGCGGGCGAAACATTATACTGCTCGGTCATCTTTACGTACTGATAAGTCGAGAGGAGTGAAGACGTATTGCTGGATGTAAATTTCCTATATCTTTCCTAAACTGCGTCTTAGACTGAATTCCATGAGCTGGAGGTTGGCCACGTAGGGAAAGCATCGTGATGAATAAGGAGCTGAAAATCACTCAAGCAGAATACAAAAGTTTTACTAGAACAGTTCGCAGGACAATGGGTAATTAGGAAGGTAAGACGTGTACAGTATCGTAAACAAAGAGAAAAAAAACGCAACGCTCAGCGATCACGAAAAAAAAGAAAGAGCACTGACTAACCGTTTCTACAGAAGTCTTCCGAACAAAACTAACAAATCATGTGCGCTAATGGAGCAAATCGCAACTTCGAAGTAAATCCAGAATTTCATCACAGCGTTTCTTCACTAGATACTGAGTAGTCGTCTCGTCTGCCAGCTTTTGTAGAATCCCAACCCCATTCTCGGTAACAAGCATTGGACAATAACGTTTTGCTAAAAAGAAAGCAAAAATTACGATTTCTTTTGAAAATAGATAATAGGAAATGCAGAGAGTCCCTTCATGTTCTCACAGAAGGCGAAATAGCAGCCATTTTACCCGACGAAATCGAAGGTGAAAAATTTCGTCCGAGCCTGCAGAGGCGTTACTAGCCAAAATGTTTTTTTTTTTTTTTTTTTTTTTTGGGGGGGGGGGGGGGTATTTACCGACTGGCTGGTAATTTTTACAGACTGTTTTGACGAAAAATGGACTGACTTTCAGAAGAAGAGCTACGAGCTAAATCTGGAACTTGTTATGAGTAGGTGGTACACGAAAGCAGATGAGAACGTCACAAAATACCCCCTTCAACCCCCTAGAGTCGGACCTAGAAATAGGATATATATTTTCACCCGAGTCTGAACATGCACCGCCTCGGATCATCTAGGGCATATGACTTGTCGGCCTCCCAAGTTCAGTTTGATCCCTAGGAGTGCGCCACACTATTTCCGGTACACATCCCCCTCAAACTCCCCCTACTGCGGACAAATCTGGTTCAGACACATAAACAGATCATCTAAAGCATATTCTCAGCAGCCTATCAAGTTTCACTCGAGTCTAAGCATTTTTTCGAGAACCCCCCCCTCCCCCCCCACACCGTGCCAAGATCTGGTCCGGACCTTAAAATATGTCATCTAGGGCATACGGTCTCTACACTTCCCAAGTTTCATTCAAATCACTCAACTCGTTTGACCCCTATGCGAGACACAGAATTTCTGATATTCCCTCTCTAACTCCCCCCACTGTGGCGGAATGCGACTAGGACATCTTTCTCAATCAAGACCAATCTACTCATCTCTCCCATCTCCTCTTCTGGTACAAACTCGGAGCATATCTGCAAATTTCTAGTTTCCGCTTCATCCTCCTCCTACCGTGGCCGGATCCGGTCCGGACGCCAAATAACCAATTTTCCAAGGGCATTGTGTCATGTCGGTAAGTCTATTTGATCGAGTCACTACTACGCCTGCCAAGCTCCAACGTCCTTAGCACATCTGGAAGTATCGTAACTCGCGATCACCGGAAGAAGCCCCCCAAAGAGCCCCGATATGATCTAGTTCTGTCAAGAACGCATCTATGGCTTATGCTTGTACTTCCCACCAAATTCCATCACGATCCCTCGACGCTAAGCGTTTCACGGAAACTCCGGTGCCTCCCTCCAAATCCCCCACAAGTACTGGATACGGTCCGGACTTGACATGGATCATTTCTCATTTCTCAATCACAATTGCCAAGTTTCATTCAAATCCACGCGTTCTAAAGTTATAAATACCACTAGATTCCGGATTCCCATCCCTTCAATCCCCCCACGATGACCGGATCGGGGAAATGCTTATTTCCAAGTCAACCTGGTCAGGTCCCTGATATGCCTGCCAAGTTTCATCGTCCTTGCTTATGTCGAAATGTGAAAACTAGCAAAACAGAGACATATCGAAAGACATTACGATTGCAATATGGTACTTCAGCCTCCTAGTACATCAGGAGGTACCGAACTTGCGGGATCACCAGAATTCCGAACCCCTCCCCAACTCCCCCACAGTGTCCAAATCCGGTCCGGTTATGACTATGATGTATCTAGGATTTATGCTTGCTCTCCCTAACAAGTTTCATCCGTGTTCCCTCCACTCTAAGCGTTTCCCAAGATTTCCGGTTCCCCCCAACAACTCCCCTCAAAGTCACAGGATCCGCTCTGGATTTGATCTGAGTCGTCTGAGATACAAGGTTTTTCCAAATATGTCAAGTTCCGTTAAGATTCGATCACCCGTTCAAAAGCTATAGATACCTCAAGATCCCGGATTATCCTCCCTCCACTTCACCCCACGATGCTGGGATCGATGAACTGACTATTTCGAACTTTATCTTTTTGGGTCCCTGATACGCAAGCCAAGTTTCATCGTCTAGCTTATATGGAAGTGAGCGAACTGGCAAAACCCGGACCGACCGAGCGATAGACCGACGGACGGACAGAAACTGAGATCGCTACATGGCACCTGGCAGCAAGTGCCATAAAAACCGACTGTTAATAGGAAAAAATCGACTGTTTTCAAGAAAGAAATTCGATGGTTTTAACGAAACATCATGGCGCATCAGGCCGACTCAATTATTTTTTAGAAGCTGGCGAATGTTGAACCTTGTTACACAATTTAAAATCCTCTTCTATTCATTTTCGCACGTTTGTGAGATAAGAGAGAGAGAGAATAATATCAGAGAATGTAATAGACAGTGACGTGTGAATAGTAGGTTATTGAGAGCAGGTATAGCAGGATATCAGAGTAGCATCAAACACCAATATTCTCTATGAGCCAATGAACACGTTGAGCCAACGAAGCTGGGGGCAAATTTCACTGCGTTTAGTAAGTATGCTACTTGGCGAAAACGCTGCAATCACACGTAGTCCGGGCCCAGAAAACGAACACACACTAGAGTGAACAACCTGCACAAAACCTTGTCTGGCAAAGCCCTGTCACAGTGAACGTTCATATTGAACAATCACTCAACGGAAACGACTGAGGATCCGCTACGAAATAAGCGGTTGAACTTGGACCTACTTTACTACTACACAGTACAGACCGTAATATTTATTGGGGCTAGAGAGGGAATTGCGTCTTGTTGACTCTAGTTTGGAGAAAGAAAGCGGGACGGAGCAGCAGCCAGGGCTGGACCTTATTTATTTGGTGTTTACACTCACTTCACGGGTCGCGTTGCATTTTCTTTCCGAAGGAGAAAGCTACACAGACGCTGGGTATTTTCAACGAAAGTTTATAGCTTTCAACGCATATACGTGGCATTTTAACAATCATGCACATCTGAGTTAAGGACTGCAATAAGAACTCAATACGGGAACTTACCATTTTTGGTGCAGACATGGTGAATCGCCCATACGGACCAGAGCTGAACCTGATAATCACTGTCGCAAGCCAAGAGTGGGAAGAAAGGCTTGAACGAGCGGTAAGCCACCATCTCTCCCTCTGGCGGATCCCAACGGTTTACTTCTGCACCCTAAAAATAAAAATTTCTGAGCGAACTACGAACTAAAATCACACATTCACAGAATTCATAGCTGAAAGATGATACTATGATACATCAAGGAACCATACATTTTTCAGAGTTAGGGCCATACCCTTACAAGAAGTCTGCCGCTATTGTTCCCTATAGGTTTCCGGTAAACGACAAGAATTTACAACAAAAAAATTCCAAGATTCGTTGTTTTACTCATGCCGCAAGATTATCCGTAGGGCAAGAGCGGTTTTACGAGCTACGGGGGAATTCGGGCTACGACCTAAGAAAAAAAACTGGCGCCCCCCCCCCTCCAGGTACCAAAATCCCACTGGCGAAAAAAAAACCAGGTACCCCTCCCCACCCCGTCAGTAGCGTCGACGTGCTGATATAATTTTTGAAATAAAAAAATATTTTTATTTGAAGTATATATAGAGGCGGGCGGCCAGCCGTCTCGCGTTTACATTCAACTTGCGTGACAAGGTAAATTACTTAGTGCTTGCTTTTTTTTTTTTTTTTTTTTTTTTTTTTTTTTTATAGAAAACCGTAGTTTTCTAATTTCTCTATAAACTTGCACTCGTTTCTTTTTGGCCCGGGGGGGGGGGGGGGGTACCCGTTTTTTTTCCGTCGGCGTTTGGTACCGGGGTGCGGAGGGTCGCCGGGGGGAATTTTGGTAGGGGTTATGACCAGGGAGTTCGCCTATAGACCCTGCCATATCAACACGTAGGACATGGCCCCTGGGTCTGAACGCAAAAAAAAACAGAAGCTATTCAGGTTCTATATTCAAGAAATTATCTGGTAAAGTCGTAACAAAAATTCAATTTTACCTGTTTACCTAGATTATTTAAACAGCGATGAGCGTGGCGAAAGATCCTAGGTCATTACGCCCACAGGTATAATCTCTCACAATATTCATCTCGTCGCTGGAATACGCGGTGAAACCCCGAGTGGCGATACATACCCAGTGTCGAAAAACGCTGGTGGCAATATAACTCTGCTACGATCAATAAAGATTTCCACCTCTACAGATCACGTAGAAATTAGGAGCAAACATACTGAGTGGAGTCTGATTACCCCTCTGTATGGGATATAATTCCAGTTGAAATTAGAAATTCGAGTCATCTGGCATCCTTCAAGGCAGCGAAGAGATTTTTCCTTGCAAAAGAATAGTAATGATGCGTGTTTTTTGTAAGTAGAATGTTTGTTGTATATGTATGGACCGTGTATGAATGGCATGTAGAATAATGTGAAAATAGTGCTACCACATTATGTAGAATAGAGAAGACTGCCACCTGCGGCCAACAAACCCGTTGGGGCTTTCTTAGCTCTGCAAAATGTTTTGTATACATGTGTAAAATAAAATTTAATCTAATCTAATTTAATCTCGCAGAAGAGCACGGGCAATGAGTTAGAGAACTTACAAGTTCTTCCAAAAGCACAGACCGTGACACGCTTGTTGGCGTCCAGGCTTCGGCGCCACTGCTTCCGAGGTGCGAGATGATTCCAGCAGCGAAATAACTGACGTCAATCTGAGTCGAATGTAACAGGCGCCTAAAGAAACAAAATTATTATTTCAAATGAGAGCTGGTAGATGAATGAGCCACTTCATTGCCAGTATTGCCACACACGCTCCTGACTAAAACACAGTCGCTCCGCTGGGTCTTGTTTGAAAAATTGTCGCATGAGAACACTAACCCTGCATAAATACAGTCGCGCTCAGTTCAACAGCTCGAGAACAGGAATTTAATTTGCATTTCTCGTTTTTTCTGCTTCTTCCCTTTGCCCACAGGACATAATAAGTATATAAGCATATTATGTATGCGCCAGCCCGTATGAAAACTCTTTTCTGTCCGGTTTAAAAGAATGCGGTCATGTTTATTTACATCGTTTGTATAATGTTTTAATATGTGTATTTTACTTTCTGTATTTTACTCGTACTCAACTGTTATCCACAAATAAATAAACAGAAAAATATAGTTCATGTCCCACGACTAGTTTGGCGCTGGCTCAGGTGCGAGAGAAGGACGTCGTTGGAATCTCTTATTTTCTCCGGAAGTCTTAGGGCTCAGCAGAAGGCTCGCTGAGCCAGCTTAAAAGTTCGAAAAACGCAATCAACATGTAAGCAGGAAGCGGTCCTACAGATGATAACGTCAGATTTCAAGTCGTTTGCACGACGAACAATGGTTCTTTACGCGGCGCGGCGCTGCGAACAGCATATCCCTGTGTGCAAACTTTCAGCTGTAGTTGAACCATTAGTACCATGATGGCAAACACATCCATATGAGTATTGCCTGGTAGAAACGCAAATCGACCTCTATCCGCCCAGGACAACCAAAATGACTGATAAGATAATAGGTTCAAGGTTTCAATTTGAACTTCTGTACAAAATGATCATAGAGAGGGTAAAAGCCAGAGACACAAGGTTGATTGGCAAAAAGCCGGTACAATAATAGACAAGCCTATTTGACATATAACTAATAATGTAAATATACAATTATTTTTTCCATTACTCACGGAACCCGCCCCAGAAACACACCGACACTCGGCAAACATCAACCCGAAATCCCTCATCCCGCCATCTGCGATGTCGAGTACTAGGGTTTAGGAACATAAGGTAGGAGGACTAACGATACACGCCACTAGATCAGAACATAGTAGCAACATCAATAACAATGTAACAAAAACAATGATGTGCTAACGAATTACCTTAATACAACCATGAATTCGTCAACCATGAGGTGTTGTCTAAGACTAGGAACTTCTGCAATGTTGTTCATTAGGCCCAAGACTTTCGTCTCGACCGACGCTTCATCTTTGAACTTCTCAAGCACCGTCAGGAACAGAACCATTCCTTCGTGCTCAAGGAACATCTCGCACGTGACTGGAGACTCATCTAGAAGGAACAAGAAACTTTCTGAAAGCGAATATGACGCTTTCTACACTGTCGGAAGTTTCATAAAGTCACGTTCACAAGCATGCCTAGCCAAGCCCAGATGCCTAGGCACGTGCCCACGCTTGGTCAGGCACCGAGTTCTAGAGCCAAGAACTCCGTGCCTGGCCCAAAATCTGTGCCTAGACATCCATGCTTGTGAACGGGGCTTAAGAGATAACGCAAGGATGCGTACTTTCAAAAGATTATGCATAACAAGCATTGCCAGGAAGAGCAGAAAACCAGCCGAAAAAGCATCTGCTGACTGATCATGATGATTTGGTGTCATTTCGGCTCATTTTGTATGTATAACCTTTTGATGCGTGACGCTTGAAAACATATCAGCTAACATCCTAAGTGATACCTGTTGAAACTGTGTGTTCTTGTGTTTCTGTTGTGAAGTTTCTGACAGTGTATTACTTGCTTTTCTCCAAGAACAGTGTTGAAAAAGCTCGTGTGCCACACTTGTACGACCAATCACCGGTCAACTTGCTTTCCTTTTTTTAGGCAATCTGTTTTCGTTAGTGCTTTAAGGTTTAGTCCATTAAAGCCTCTGGGCACTGAAGAGTTTTTGTGTGGGAATAAACCAATTTCATTCTACTAGCCCCACGTAGTCCGGAGAACATTCACGATATCCAGTAGCGACATCCACCTCTCGCAGTCACCACTACGAGAAAGCGCTAAACTTGTTTTGGTATGAACTTTTTGAGCTGACAGATAGACAGATGACAGCAGGCCCGTATAAAGGAATTTATTTCGGTTGGGGGGGGGGGGGGGGGGGGGGGGGGGGGGGGGGGGGGGGGGGGTAACCCCCCCAGGATACGGCCCTGGACGACAGATATCGCTTTTTTCTCGAAACTATTATGGTAAATTTTGTTGAGGTCGTAAATATATATAAAAAACATAAACACTAACAAAGATCAAAATTTTTCACGAAGGACGGTACAAAAGTAATTTCATACCACACATGGTCATATTTTTGTGTTGAAGTTTCGGGATCGCCACTGAGGCCGCTCTTGCAGGTCGTTCGCGAGCGGTCTTAAATGCTGGCGGACGTATAAATTTATGGATAGGGTACTCGAGCATTTTCTTACCAGAAGCCATGCAAAGCTTCAACCTACAGGACTCGAATTCAAATTTCTGGACGAGCTCATCACTAGAAGTTTTAGGGGATTTTGACATAATCAGTAGGGCAAACTCCTGTGTTTTTCCGATCCGATAAACCTAGTCCTCAGTAAAGCCAAAATGCCAAGTTTCCACAAGGTATTCTACACTGTCCGAAGTTTCATAACAGACAACACAAGGATGCGCGGTTTCAACTGACAACACTTGGGATTTAATCTGTTGCCGCGACAAACGTTATGCATGAAATGTTCTGCATAATAAGCATTGCCACAAGAGCCGAAGCAAAAAAGTTACCAGATGCTTTTTGGGCGGCTTTTCGGCTCTTCCCGGCAATGCTTGTTATGCATAACATTTCATTCATAAGGTTTGTCGTGACAACAGATAACATCTCAAATTGTGTCTGTTGAAACTGCGCATCCCTGTGTTGTCTGTTATGAAAGCTCTGACAGTGTATCCTCGAACGTATAAAGGAAACATAAAAACGAAGATCTTCTTCAAGAGAACATCTGGTATAGACGTCTGAGGTGTCCGAACGAAAGAAGTACAAGGGCTGTGAATGTTAAATATTATAATATTCGTATTTTACAATCGGGAACAAATCCACTAGACGACCTGAAAATCAGCTTTCCTGCTAATAATGTTTTAGCGCGGATGTGCAGCGTTGGAAAGGCTCTCTCGTCCAAACAAGGGACTACTTCGTCCAACAAAGTCTCGTCCTTCACACCGCATCACAAGTAGCATATTAAAAATAAAAAATTGTTGTAGGCTATCTTAACTAGTTTAGACAAGTTTTATCGTATTCTATGTTTGACACGTACCACCTATTTACTTTGTCTCACGAGCCGTGTATTATGGTAAAAAGGTTATTCTGTGCTATGCTCCCCCCCCCCCCTACCTCTTTTTGCCCTACTGGGGCAATGTCGGGATAGATGGGAGAGCTCCTTCAAACAAGACCAAAGGTGTCGATGGGATCCCAAAAATCTAATATTTGATTCAGACAATCGAGTCTTGTCTTCGCCAGATCCAGTCTTGGACAGGCTAATCATCAGAGAAAACCAAGTTCAGATATACCTCTATAAACCATATCTATTTTGACGATACTGACCGAGACTTCCTGTTGATTTCCGAGCGAACTACTAGCCCAGCAAACAAAAAAAATACAGAAACAAAACCAGCGTATCTCCTTATCCCTATAAAGAACATCTAATCAACTTTGAATAAAAGTTTGACTTAAAAAAAAATCCGGTTACAACCGGATTCCGGAAAAATTATATGTCAGGATAAAAAAACATTGTCATAAACCGACTCAGCCTCCCTTCTTACCCCTTAATCTGTCATCTACTCGAACTTTTGCTTTTAACAAACTTTCCGGTTTCGGCCGGATTCCGGGCGTACTACTTGTCCGTCGAGAAAATGGTTTTCACCATCGTCTTCAGCATGTCTTCCTACCCCTAAATCGAATATCTAATCAACTTCAAATAACAAGAGCTACGAGCTCATATGGCACTTGTTACGAGTAGGCAGTACAAGAAAGTAGATGAGAACGTGATAAAATACACCCGCCATCCAAAAATGCGGTTTGGAAATAGAAGTAGGATAGTTTGTTTCACTCACTTCTAAGCAGTTCCGGCATCGTCTCGATTATCAAATGCACATGACTGTTCAAACTTCCAAGTTTCAGCCTAATAAATCCACTAGTTTGATCCCTAGACGTGCTACAATATTTCCGGTACTCCCTCCATCTCCCCCTACCGTGGCCGAATCTGGTTCGGACTAAAAAATGGATCATCTAAAGTATCTTCTTTTATACCACGGCTAAAGTTTCGGTCGAGTCTGAGCATTTTTGGAAAATTCTGGTACCCCCCCTCCCCCAACCATAGTTGTCGGATCCGGATCCTTGCCCAAAATATGTCATCTAGGGTATATGCTCTCTCTAAGTTCTATGTTTCATTTAAACTGATGCACTCGTTTGACTCCTATGCGAGCCTCAAAGTTTCCGGCAATCTCCCTCCAATTCCCGCCACTGTGGCCGAACAGGATTTGAAAACATAAACGTCATATCTCCTAATTCCCTCTTCCTGTCCATCAAGTTTCACTGAAATTGGAGCATAGCCTATCTGCAAGTTTCCAGTACCCCCCCCCCCCCCCCTACCTTGGCCGCATCCGGCCCGGACGCCAAAGAACAAATCTAGGCCGCATAAACTCGGCACTGTCGAACTAGCATCTCATTCGGGCCATTCGTTTGGTTTTTGTGCATGTCAAAAGTCCCCCCCCCCCCCAATTCCCCAAACCGTGGTCGCATTTGTTCGAACGCATCTTTTACATGTCGAGGCCATCGATTCTTATCACCCATTTGTTTGACCCTAGTTAGTCGTATCCTAGTTTAAATAAATAAGTCAATTAAGTCGGGTCGCTAATATGCCTGCAAAGTTTCATTGTCTTAGTACTTCTGGAACTATTCTAACCCCCGACTACCGGTATTCCAGGAAACCCCCTCTACCCCCCCCCCCACAGAGCCCCGAAACCATCTGGCTCCGTCAAATTCGGATCTAGGCCTAATGCTTGTTCTCTCCATTAAATTCCGTCCCAATCCCTCTGCTTTAAGCGTTTCTTGAGTTTTCGGGTCCCCCCCATCCCCACAGGCATAACCCGACCCCCCCCCCCCCCAACTCCCCCAGAGTGCCCGGATCTGGTCCGCTTATATCAATGACGTATCTAGGACTTGTGCTTGTTCTTCCACCAAGTTTCATCCCGATCCCTCCACTCTAAGCGTTTCTCAAGATTTCCGGTTCCCTCCTCAACTCCCCCCAGTGTCATCGGATCCGGTCCGGATTTATAGTGGGACGTCTGAAACACGAGGTCATCCTAAATATAAAATTTCATCAAGATCCGATCACCCGTTCAAAAGTTATACACGCCACTACATTCCGGACTCCCCATCCATCCACTCCCCCCACTATGGTCGGATCGGGGAAACGGCTGTTCTCAAGTGAACCTGTTCGGGTCCCTGACATACCTGCCAAGTTTCATCGCCCTAGCACATCAGGAAGTATGCCGAACTCGCGGGATCGCTAGAAATCCGGAACCCCCCAACTCCCCCAGAGTGCCCGGATCTGGTCCGCTTATATCAATGACGTATCTAGGACTTGTGCTTGTTCTTCCACCAAGTTTCATCCCGATCCCTCCACTCTAAGCGTTTCTCAAGATTTCCGGTTCCCTCCTCCAACTCCCCCCAGTGTCATCGGATCCGGTCCGGATTTATAGTGGGACGTCTGAAACAACGAGGTCATCCTAAATATAAAATTTCATCAAGATCCGATCACCCGTTCAAAAGTTATACACGCCACTAGATTCCGGACTCCCCATCCATCCACTCCCCCCACTATGGTCGGATTGGAGAAACGGCTGTTCTCAAGTGAACCTGTTCGGGTCCCTGACATACCTGCCAAGTTTCATCGCCCTAGCACACAAGGAAGTATGCCGAACTCGCGGGATCGCTAGAAATCCGGACCCCCCCCCCCAACTCCCCCAGAGTGCCCGGATCTGGTCCGCTTATATCAATGACGTATCTAGGACTTGTGCTTGTTCTTCCCACCAAGTTTCATCCCGATCCCTCCACTCTAAGCGTTTCTCAAGATTTCCGGTTCCCTCCTCCAACTCCCCCCAGTGTCATCGGATCCGGTCCGGATTTATAGTGGGACGTCTGAGACACGATGTCATCCTAAATATAAAATTTCATCAAGATCCGATGACTCGTTTGCAAGATAAAAATACCACACATTTTGGCTTCCCCCTCCCTCCACTCCCCCTCCCAGATGGTCGGATCGGGGAAATGACTATTTCCCATTTAATCTGGTCGGGTCCCTGACGTGCCTGCCAATTTTCAGCGTCCCAGCACATCAGGAAGCACCAAACTCGTAGGATCACTAAAAATTCGGACTTCTCCCCCCCCCCCCCCCAACTCCCCCAAAGTGAGCGGATCCGTTCCGGTTATATCCATCACGTATCTAGGACTTCTGCTTGTTCTTTCCACCAAGTTTCATCCGGATTCCTTCACTCTAAGTGTTTTCCAAGATTTCCGGTTTCCCCCTCCAACTCCCCCCAGTGTCACCGGATCCGGTCTGGATTTAAAATGGAGGGTCTGAGACACGAAGTCCTTCCATATATCAAGTTTCATTAAGATCCGATCACCCGTTCGTAAGCTAAAAATATCTCATTTTTCCTATTTTTTCCGGATTCCCCCTCCCTCCACTCCCCTCCAGATGGTCGGATCGAGGAAGCGACAATTTCTAATTTAATCTGGTCCAGTTCCTGATATGCCTGCCAAGTTTCATCGTCCTAGCTTATCTGGAAGTGCCCGAACTAGCAAAACCGGGACCGACAGACCGACTGACGGACAGAAATAACAATCGCTATATGGCACTTGAGTAAGCTCAAGTGCCATAAAAATTTTACTTTTAACAAACTTTCCGGTTTTGGCCGGATTCCGGGCGAACTACTCGTCCGATGACAAAATAGTTTTCACCATCGTGCTCAGCATGTCTTCTTACCCCATAATCGACTATCACATTAGCTGTTTCAAAATATTTTGTTTGCCCCCTAATTTAAACCCCCTCCCCACCCCTAAATGTAGGGCTACAAAGCCCATCTACGAACTTGACTGGTCCGACGACCCAACGAATCCTCACACCAAGTTTCATCAAAATATCTCACTCCCTTCGAGAGTTATCGTGCTTACAGACGGACGGACGGACAGACGGACAACTTTTGCGATGTCATAGGTATCCCTCCACTTACGTTTTGGGATCCCAAAAACAATGCAAATGACTGTAAGCTAGAGAATAGTAGAGAACAGCATAATACGCATAGATTATATTATTATTATTAGAGTTTATTGGAAAAAAATACTACTACAAAAGCCTCTAGAAGTTTTCACTTCTTAAGAGGTTTAACAAACCCCATTTGAGAGATTAACCTACATAACACTCTTCTTTGGTGAACAGGCGGTTTATGGGGAGTGAATGAGGATCCGCACGGAGTTTCTAGACAAAAGAACAAACATAGATATTTGAGAAGGGGGTTGGTATAGCATACCTGTCAAATTCCACAGGGCACTGAGTGTAAACTTCAGGGTTATGTCAGCAGGCGCATTGGCCTTCACCTTGACGATCTGCAGAAGCTTGCTCATATACAACGGCTGAGCTCCAAGTCTTGATGTCTCCTGGGTTGAGATCTTCGCCGCTAGAATAGAGACAGCTAGTAACATCGGCCAATAATAGCCATGTTAGAGCGAGGCGTTTGTGCTGCGATACATTATCGGTCTTTCCTCGTTTTAGCGTCCAATCTGGTCGCGCATACTATCGGTTTTGTCTACGCTTTCCAACACAAAAGTTCTCGGCTATGAATAATTACTCCTACTCGACTTACTGCTGTATACATACTACGTGTATTTATATTTATTTATTATTTTTATTCATAGGTTCTTGTTTATAGATATTTACTCGGCAAATAAAATTCCCTATACAGCGCGATGCTTTTATACGGTGTAGTTCTCTGATCAGATCTCGGTTTTGTATTCACTTTTATAATCCATAAACTGCATTCCTTCATTCACACCGAATAACAAATCTTATTATTATATTCATCGGTATCAGCCGAAAGGATTAAGTGGCCTAACAAATCCCGTACGTACTCAACTGACATGGTTTCATAAAATAAATAAAATAAAACGAACAGCGAGATTCAAAATTTGCAATCTGTCTAGAACAAAATCGTTCTTAAACCCGCGACCCAGATTTCATATGTTATATTCTAAACACGCTAACTACACCTCACTAATCTTTTCACTTGCTGCGATTCACCAATTTTCCGTGCGAATTATGCTTCTGACGAGTGTTTGCGTATCATGCTAATTATGCATAAAACCGGTTAGATGGATTTTGCCGAGTTTTTGCTAAAAGCCAGTCGGCCCGGGAAAAGGCTTAAAACATCCAAAGCCGTGGACAATTTGTTAAAGGCAGAGCCTAGTTCTACAGTATTCACTTAGTTCTGAATACTGGAACCTAAACAGTAAATAGTGCAAGGTGTGTTTTCAGATCCTTCTCTGTTTTCAGGATCCCAAAACGTAAGTGGCGGGATACCTATGACATCGCAAAAGTTGTCCGTCTGTGCGCACTATAAGTCTCGAAGGGAATGAAATATTTTGATGAAACTTGGTGTGAGGATTCTTTGGGTCAAGAGTAAGGTCAATTTCGTAGATGGGTTCTGTAGCCCTACATTTAGGGGTGGGAGAGGGTGTTTAAATTAAGGGGCAAATGAAATATCGGCCAAGTAGTTCGCCCGGAATCCGGCGGAAACGGGAAATAAGTTTGTTAAAAGTAAAGTTTTATTTGAAGTTGATTATATGTTCAATTTAGAGGTAAGAAGACATGCTGAAAACGATGGTGAAGACCATTTTTTCGCCGGACAATTAGTTCGTTCGGAATCCGGTCAAAACCTGAAAGTTTGTTAAAAGTAAAATTTTTATTTGGAGTTGATTATAGATGTTCGATTTAGGGGTAAGAAGACATGCTGGACACTTGTGTGAAAACAATTTTCTACCCGGGCAAGTACCGGAATCCGGCCAAAACCGGAAAAGTTATATGTGTAGTTGATTAGATATCCGACTTAGGGGTAAGAAGAGATGCTGAATCCGTGTATGAAAATCATTTTTTACCCGGACATATAGTTCGACATCTAGTTCGACCGGACATATAGTTCGATTTGTTATAAGTTAAATTTTTATTTGAAGTTGATTAGATGTTCAATATTGGGGATACGCTGAGTTCGTTTTTGAGCTTTCTTTTTACGCCGGACAAGTAGTTCCGGAATTCGGCTGAAACCGGGAAACTGTCAGAAGTGGCAGGAAGTTTTCGTCAAAACAGATATGACTTATAGGGGTAAACACACATGCTGAATCCATATCTGAACTTGGTTTTCTCAGATGATTAGCTATTTGGCCTTATCTGTTGCTGAATTTTAATACTAATACTATTCAAGGAGTCTGGCGAAGACAAGACCCAATTGTCTGGATCAAATATTGACTTTTTGGGATCCCATCGAAACCTTTGGTCTTGTTTATTTTACCAACTTTCTATCTTGCACTGGGTCCATCTAGAGTCTGTGTTAAAGTTCTTCATCGACCAAGTCCATTTTTAGGTAGTACACAATAATGTAAAACAACTGTAGGAAACATACCGAGAATGGAACAGATGGCGACACTCATCCGAGCCATAGCAGCATCGTCAAATTCACACAGCGAGTCCAGAACGAGCTTTGCACACCGGAATCGGTCGAAGGAAACGTCCTGAAGGATTCTATCACTGCAAAGGGTCAGCAGCGTGTTCTTCTGGAGCTGCAATCAGAAGTATGCAACTTTCAACATTTACAGTTGACTTTCCCTCTGCTCATATGCGACTTCAATTCAATTCAATTCATTTATTTATATCCGCCAAAGCTGGCGAGTAGAAAAAAATATAATAAAATTCATACAATCGGTCTACAAACTAGTAACTAGACCATATACTTTCATAAAAACTCAACGTCATTTAAAAAAACAATTAGCCTACACTATCCTAAATGAAGTCTACCTAACATTTTAACCAAAATGCAATCAATGCAACGCATCGGACAAAGTGTGCTTTATGGAATAAATTTTTGAAAAAAATGTTTCCCGTTTCTTTTTCAAAATATCAATGGGTTTTTTTAAACCATAATTATCCATCATAAAAGAACTGGATTGGTATTTCGAAAACCGGCATAAAAATTTCCCGAAATTCTGAACGGGAAAATAAATTAAATCAAAGGGCTGCAGATATGCAGATTCAGCTGTTTAGTGGCGCTGGACATGGACTAAGACGGGTACCCGGCTCTTCCTTCGAATCCCCGTCGGAGGGGGTGGAAATTGACGAAACCAGTCATGCGGCTCTGTAAGGCTAGCTGCAGACGACAGGAAGGGCCGGACAGAGAGATGCTTCGTAAAAAGTTTTACGAAATTTTGGATAGAACTTTTCGTGTATATGACGTGTTTTGTAGATACAGGATATGGTTTGGGTACCCTAGAACTTGCCATCCGTTCTGGTCGATTTATGACGATTTGGTAGGAGGAAGGGAGCATTTGGGAATGGAGAGGGTGAGATACCATGGAAGTCGGTGCTTACCTCCTTTCTACGCTCCTGCTGATGGATGGTTTGTCTCCAACCACACAACGGATTCGAAGTGAAAAAGGAGATCGGTACCTGCGCTATGGCCGCTTTGGGATCCTTCAATGGTTGGCATGCGGAAGTTCGCTTTTTGTTTACTTCAGGAGGCTCTAGATTAGCTTTTTAGCTAGCAGAACTTTTGTTACTGAGGACTACTTCCAAGCTTGACCATAGGTTCGCGTTCGCACACGTTTTGCATAGCCCTTATGAGCCTAGGATGCTGGAGCAGGATACGACCACGTGGCTCTAGTAGTTCTGGGGGTCCGACAATTGTAAAAGCACTAACCTGCAAATTTTTGGGAAACGCTTCCATGGCGAGTAAAGTTTTCGAAATAACTTCTCGTAGAACGTGAGGATGAATCTTCTGACCAAGTTCTCCCTTGGAAAGGTTGTAAAGACACGCGGTAGCTGCCATCTGTATAGAGAACTTCTTCGGATGAAGGCTCATCCCTTTCAATACCAGCTGAAAATGAAGAGATTTAGAAGCATTTTTACAGCACGGCTTGCGTGCAACCGCTTTCAACGGGGAGGGACGAACCACTGTTCTCCTACTGTCCATTTAACTGAAGAACTCGGGCACAGCCTCAGAAACCTTGTTCGCCAGCACTCACTGACGCCAAAGAGCTCGGACTCACACTCTCTTCTCACTTATGTCAGACCTTTTTTTTCACTTTTTTCCGACTTCATGAAGCACTAAAGCGCACAGAGAGGACACTGGCATCGGTCTATTACGTCTTGCTCACCGATTTGTGAATAAAGTGCTCTCCGCGTGATTTCCCACTGCTAATATCCTATGGTCGGCGTAACTACAGTAATCCGTGTGAACGCGACTCGTCCCGAGTGCTGCCGGCCTATTATGGCCCTGTTTTAGGGTCAAAAGACTGGACTTGTGCGTTCTACTTCAGCACAGCGCGTTCGACACTATCAACTTATGCGACAAGGTGTCACTGGGAATAAAGACGCCTTAGTTTTGCCGATTTTTTTTTCCTCCACTGTCAAGATGCAGAACCAAATTGAGCACTTAGTAGGCTTAAACAAAATTTCAGCCGATGCCGCCGAGGAAAAGACCGAATTGACTGGTCGGTTTTGTTTGGGTTGGTCAATTGATCCTGACCGAACAATATCATGAAATGCCCCCATGGAAACTTTCTCTGGGTTCCTTCATCCCGGTACGGTCTTACTAAGCTGTAAGCTTTTATCCCTGTAGCCAGGATAGTGTTTACTCTGGGCTACCTGTCAATCTGTCATGACTCTGCGATGGCAGCCTCACTACGTAAACCAGAACTCAGACTAACACATAGCTGGCGCACGAAGAACAGACTGCGGATCTAACTGCGATACTCCGCAATTTCGAGCAACAGAAACAGACTTGAATTGGCAACAATCCTTACCTTCAAAACATCGACTCTGGGTTCTCCGAAATGTCCGGTCAATCTGAAAATGTCATACAATGCCCTCTGAACATATGAAGGCCTTGCAAGATACCTCGTGAAAGCCTCGATAACTTGCTGCTCGGTTGCTGAGCCCGCAACAAAAAGATTCTGCCTAAAGTCAGGGTGCCGACTATCAACAAAGATTTCGTCATAGCAAACGTCAGTATGAAATAAGCCAAGGAACCTGGAATAAAAAAAATAATAAGGCGTCCTTTTCCATATTAGGCTTTAATTCAAATAAATCAGTATTGTATCAGTAGTCATTAGTATCTTCTTTATTTTGGCAAATTAGGAACCTACATGTTACATGTATAATCTAACGAGAGGATCCGCAATGATGGAAAAAGCAACAGCACATTCCTCCTCCCCTAAGGCTGACCAATATAATTCTAAGTACCTTAATTTTTGATGTTCGCCAAGAAACTTCCGAAGGTCTTCATTGTCTGGCTCCTCCTCCCCTGATATATCAAATGATACTAAGTTGGGCAGAATGCCTTGCTGCTTCAAAATCCAGTCAACTCTGCTTTCTGCACCAAATCTCTCTGGACGCTCTTTGTCGGTAGAAATATCCAAGTTTTCAAGATGCCTCAGCTCATTCAGAACTGGTATCAGCGTCTCAGCTGATAAAAGTCGAAGCTCATACATTGTCAGGGAGCGTAGCCTGTTTCGAAGGCGTGTGAGGATACTTATGTCTCTTACTTTTGTCTGTGAGATGTCAAGAGCCTCTAAATTGGGCAAGTCTTCTGCAACCATGCATAAATTATGATCATTAAATTCGGTATTGCTGATGTTTAGGACTCTCAGGCTTTTTAACCGACTGATTTCAAGAATATTCACAAGAGGAGAGTTCGCAGCCCTGAAGGGACAAGACGACACATTTAGTGACAACATGTTCTGTTTCGTCCACTCGTTCAAACATGACATCAGGTCACTGACTGTAGTGCCAAGACTTATTGTTGTCAGGTCAACAATGTTGTGGCCTTTCAAGACTCTCAATCCTTTTCTTGTCAGTTCTTTTCCATCTGGAATATTCACCCTTTTCAAGCTAGTATTTTCTGCTGCAAATATTCCAACAGTAGTGTCATTTAATTTTCCTTTCTCTGAAAGGACTGTGATTAGCTGTTCAGACAGAACAGATGGAATGTACACCTCACTTTCTTTCAGAGTCAACTGTTCGGATAAGCAATCACTTTTGCCACCAGCTTCACACACAACAGCTTCAATATTTTCACAAATGAAGTCCAGACAGCTGTCCTGAAGTAAACTCGGTGAGTCATGCATCTTTATGCCCAAATCAAAGCAACCTGAAATACACAGAAGAGATGTGTGAAGCTTCCTGGGGCTAAGTGTTAAAAAAAAAAGATGCTTCTACATAGAATCTAACAACCTCAGTAAGCAGACCTCAAGCAAATCTGATGCAGACTAGTACAGAAAACAAAGCAACAGCACTTGGCACACGCTATGCCAGACTGAAGACCGATACTGGTTAGGGTCATGGCTGGGTCAGGGTAGGCTATGACAAAATCTAAAGCACCTGACCCACTAAAAAAGAACCATAATTGTTATTATGTGAATACTATACAGTCCTGGATATTTTATTTATTTATATTTTTACATAACCCATGGCCTGGGTACTCTAACCTGATGATTTGATTGAAGCTCAGAAATGAACCAATCAGAATTCACCTATAGTGAGGGTTGGGGTACCAACAGGTATCCAGCATTTGGCATAGGATATCCAAAAATCAGGGGTTTGTGGTAGACTCCACTGGGGCTGCTGCTCAGTTTCCTAAAGCATTAGGTAGAATATAGAGAGATTGCAGCCTACTCAACGAAAACAGATAGGAGTAGAAAAAGAGTAATTTCACATTGTGAAGCTTAGAACTTTCGACTTTGAGACCAAGTTACCCACGTTTTATAACTATTCTAAGCCTGTAAATAGCTGGAAACATTTTCAGATATGCGTTTGTTTCCTTCCCCGAAGCTGACCCTGAAGATTGACAGCCTGACCTAGCTGACATATCAGTTTTATGCATTATTTGAATATAGTTTTCGCTTTTTCTTGGTTTCTAAGATGTTTCTAAGAAAAATATGTAAGTTGCACCATTCGATAGATCATAAAAAGAGGATTCAGAATATGTATAGCATGTTTGCTTTCGCTTACTCAGTCCTGCTAGGAAAATTGTTTAGAATTAATACGATTAATCTGCCTTTTATAATCTAGAAAGTCGGTGACGTCCATCGGTGCGGTACGATCTTCATTCTCAGCACAAAAAGTTGGTCGAGAAAAGTTCTTCAAACCTTCTGCAGCTCGTGAGCTACCCCTGCCCCCCCCCCCTTTGAATGATATTGCTTTCTGGATTCTGGACTAATTGTATAATCACAGTTTTATAGAAAAGTTTCATCAGAAATGGGAGCTTGAAGGCTTCAAACTTTCAATACAAAAACGAATCCTGCTTCCGATTGGTTGGTTCTTGAATGACACATCATAACCGACCACTAGGATTTCAGACCCCATTTTTGGGATCCCAAAACGTAAGTGGAGGGATACCTATGACATCGCAAAAGTTGTCCGTCTGTCCGTCCGTCCGTCCGTCTGTAAGCACGATAACTCTCGAAGGGAATGAGATATTTTGATGAAACTTGGTGAGAAGGCTCGTTGGGTCGTCGGACCAGTCAAGTTCGTAGATGGGCTTTGTAGCTCTACATTTAGGGGTGGGGGAGGGGATTGAAATTAAGGGACAAACAAAATATTTTGAAACAGCTAATGTGATAGTCGATTATGGGGTAAGAAGACATGCTGAACACGATGGTGAAAACCATTTTGTCATCGGACAAGTAGTTCGCCCGGAATCCGGCCAAAACCGGAAAGTTTGTTGAAAGTAAAAGTTTTATTTGAAGTTGATTAGATGTTCGATTTAGGGGTAGGAAGACATGCTGAAGACGATGGTGAAAATTATTTTCTCGACGGACAAGTATTTCGCCCGGAATCCGGCCCAATCCGGAAAGTTTGTTGAAAGTAAAAGTTTTATTTGAAATTGATTAGATGTTCGATTTAGGGGTAGGAAGACATGCTGAAGACGATGGTGAAAACTATTTTCTCGACGGACAAGTATTTCGACCGGAATCCGGCCCAAACCGGAAAGTTTGTCAAAATTAAAAGTTTAATTTGGAGTTGATTGGATGTTCGATTTAGGGCAAGAAGACATGCTGAACACTTATGTGATAACAAGTTTCTACCCGGACATGTAGTTCGTCCGGAATCCGGCCAAAACCGGAAAACTGTTGGAAGTCAAAGTTTTATTTCTAGTTGATTAGATAAGTGATTTAGGGGTAAGAAGAGATGCTGAGTCCCTGTGTGACAATCGTATTTTACCCGGACATATAGTTCGACCGGAATCCGGCTGGAATCGGAAAATTTGTTATAAGCTAAATTTCTATTTGAAGTTGATTGATGTTCATTACTGGGGAAAGAAGATACCCTGATTTCGTCTTTGAGCTTTCTTTTTTCGCCGGACAAGTAGTTCTGGAGTTCGGCCGGAACCGGTAAATTGGCAGAAGTGGCAGGAAGTTTTCGTCAAAACAGATATGACTTATAGGGGTAAACACACATGCTAAATCCAAATCTGAACTTGGTTTTCTCAGGTGATTAGCTATTTGGCCTTAATCTGTTTCTGAATTTTAATTGTAAAAATGTTCAAGGAGTCTGGCGAAGACTGGATCTGGCTAAGACAAGACCCAGTTGTCTGGATCAGATATTGAATTTTTGGGATCCCATCGAAACCTTTGGTCTTGTTGTGTTCAGACTTTGAAGCCTTCAAGCTCTTACTTCCATGCACTCTATTTCAAAAATGTATGATCAAGGAATAGACCAATTAACATTTCCACCAACTCCCTGGCTCAGAATGATAACCAAACACCGTAATTTAGTTTAAAAGCCAAAAGTCCTATACCTCACAATGTTTAATTATTTGGTATGCATCCCTGATGATGGTATAGCAATATCCGTTTTCGTTGGATAGGGTGCAATCTCTCCATTCCTCACCAGAGCTTGGTCAAGAAGCAGGTTCTAAGGAGAATTCACCAGAACTCAGCTAGAACCCTACCAGAACTAAGCCTTTAGTTAGTTTAGGTTTAATGATAAAGGCAAAAGCAGTGTTCGAATAGTCCTCTTACTGACTTGTCAAGGTTTAAAGCCATTTTATTAAGTCTTGTCAGGTGAACAACTGTGCAGACAAGTATCACAGATAAAATTCAATATTTTATTCATCATTCATATACTATAGCGTCTTTCCTGGTCTTGTCTGACAGGATAATGCCAATTGTCAGCTGAAGGGGGACATAAAATGGAACTAAACTAATCCAACAGAGACGAACAATCTGGCCCGAAAACGCCGAAATCTAGGAAAACAAGACCAAAGGTTTCGATGTGATCCCAAGAATTAAATATTTCATCCAGACAATTGGGTCTTGTCTTCGTCAGATCCACTCTTCGCCAGTCGCCTTGAACGTTTTTGCTATTAAAATTCAGAAACAGATTAAGGCCAAATAGCTAATCATCTGAGAAAACCAAGTTCAGATATGGAGTCAGCATGGTGTTTACCCCTATAAGTCATACCTGTTTTGAACTACTTGTCCGGCGAAAAAAAAAGCTAAAAAACGAACTCAGCGTATCTTCTTTCCCCAATACTGAACATCTAATCAACTTCAAATAAAAATCTAACTTATAACAAATTTTCCGGCTCCAGCCGGATTCCGTTCGAAATTTATGTCCGGGTAAAAAATGATTGTCGTACACGGATTCAGCATCTCTTCTACCCCTAAATCGGATATCTAATCAACTACAAATAAAACTTTAACTTTTAATAATTTACGGTTTCGGTCGGATTCCGGGCGAACTACTTGTCCGGGTAGAAAATTGTTTTCACAGAAGTGTTCAGCATGTTTTCTTACCCCTAGATTGAACATCTAATCAACTCCAAATAAAACTTTTACTTTTAACAAACTTTCCGGTTAAGGCCGGATTCCGAGCGAACTACGTCTGGCAAGAAAATAGTTTTCACCGTCGAGTTCAGCATGTTTTCCTACCCCCAAATCAAACATCTAATCAACTTCAAATAAAACTTTTACTTTTAACGGACTTTCCGATTTTGGCCGGATTCCGGTCAAGCTACTTGTCCGATGACAAGATGGTTTTCACCATCGTGTTCAGCATGTCTTCTTACCCCATAATCGACTATCACATTATCTGTTTAAAAATATTTCATTTGCCCCTTAATTTAGACCTCCTCCCCCACCCCTAAATGTAGGGCTACAGAGCCCATCTACGAACTTGACCTTACTCTTGACCCAATACACCAAGTTTCATCAAAATATCTCAATCCCTTTGAGAGTTATAGTGCGCACAGACGGACAGAGGGACAACTTTTGCGATGTCATGGGTATCCCTCCACTTACGTTTTGGGATCCCAAAAAATCTGGCTAGAATTCTGGAGAAGAAAATCTGGCCAGGTTTCTGGTTGGTGAGAACAGCAATCTGGGCAGTGAGAACTTAGCTTTGGCAACAAATCTGATAATGAAACAGCATCCACTTTTTTGTAAACAATCCGTTCTCCTTTCTCTAATGCCTCCTATACCAATACATATACCTCCTATACAATAAGAGAAAAATAAGTCCTCTTCTCAGGTTAACAAACTAGAGTAAGCCTTTGCTGCAACCTGCACTAATCACAGATTTAAAACTTTTCTTACCATTTTACAAGATAAGCAAACTATGATTTAGTGGAAAAGGCAATGAGTATTTGTTGACCCTCTCTCCTGCTTGCTCTGACAAGCAAACTGTGGTTTAGTGGAAAAGGCAATGAGTATTTGCTGACCGTCTCCCCTTCCTGCGCTTTTATTTTGTGCTCCTTCAGGGGGAATTTCCAAGGGGGCCCTGAGCTATCCAGGAAAAATATTCATAAAGTTGTACTGGATATCATATTAAACAGATGATGTCTCTTCCCATGTTTCATAGTTCAGACACACGACTGGCCTAGTTTAAAACGTGCCTTGAAGATATTAAATCCTCAAACGATGGTTTGTTATCTCAGATTAAAAAGGGTTAAATTTTCATGAGTGACCAAACTGATGTGATGCAGCCAGGTGTCACAGTTCTGACGAAAAAGGGATTTTTATTGATATTTGTAGAGTTCTCCATTTAAAGTGATATGATATTGATTTTTCTTACTTATTTTTCTGTAAGCCCCCCCCCCCCCCCCCCCCACCGCCCCAGCCAAATGATGCCCCTGAAAAAGTACAGAAATGCGGATTTTTTACAATCCCCTAAATTTAAAATTGGTGCAATATTTGACAAATTTGAAAGACAGGCTCATAGGCAGAATTGAGAACGGCGTGAGGAAAATGGTGTATAAAAAAAAAAAAAACTATCATCTAGCTCGCAGGACTGGGACAAGGCAAGGACAAGGCAACAACAAATGTGGCTTTTAAGTGCCTTAGAGATCAGCAGATGATGTGACCAAAAATTACCTCAGCTGAGGTAATTTTTGATCTGAGGCTCAGGGCTTGACTACAAAGAAAACACACACCATTCACCATACAATATAAACTACTGAGTAATACAGATCTAAGGTTACTCAAGCAAAGTTACCTACAGACACTTCCAAAAGTGCAAAACTGTTTCTTTACTTGAGGTTCCAGAACTTCTTTTCTATGCTCCAGAATATTTCTCTTTACTTCATCACAACCTGGAAATGACCAATTCTTGGTTGTTGTGTGTAGATTGGAATTGGTTGGTGTGTGTAGATTGCTGTAGATTATTATAAGTGGTGAACTGAAAGACAAAAATACTCCTCAGCCGGGATTTGAACCCAGAACCCTCTGCTTACAAGGCAGGCGCTCTACCAACCAGTCTACCACAAATCCCTGATTTTGGGAAAGCCTTGCCAAATGCTGGGTATATCCAGCGTTTGGTATACCCCTATGCCTAACGCTGGATACACTATGCCAAATCCTGGATACTGTGACCCAATAAAATATTGATGATTTGAGTGAAGCTCAGAAATCAACCAATCAGAACTCATCTGTAGTGAGGTAGGTCAGGGTTAGGATGCCAACAGCTATCCAACGTTTTGCATAGGGTATCCAGCGTTAGGCATAGGCTATGCCAACTGTTAGATCTACCCAGCGTTTGGCATAGGGTATCCAAAAACCAGGGATTTTTGGATGACTGCTACCAGACTGCTACCAACTGAGCTACCCAGGGGCATTTTTGTCTTCAGTTCACAACTTACAAAATGTTTCCATCTCAAGGGCATCTTCCCCATTGAAATTATATATTTGGCTCTAAGTAGTTTTCACCATGAGACCACAGATTAGAACACAGGACCCTCTGCTTACAAGGCAAGCGCTCTACCAACTGAGCTACCCAGGCGCATTTTTGTATTTCCTTGAGGAGCATTTTTGTCTTTCAGTTCACTAATTATAAAATGTTTCCACCTCAACGGCGTCTTCCCCATTGAATTATGTATCTGGCTCTATGTAGTTTTCACCATGACATCCCCCCCTTGTGGGTCCTAGTATGTCTACGTGGCTCCAACAATGGACTCCTGGCCTAGACTTCTAAATTACATTAAAAAAAACTGTTTCTGGTTTATTGGTCACAATACAAGTCCCATGTGTAAAATAGCATTTTATTGGTGTTGATTGACGTTTATAGAGCTCCAGCTCATACAGAATTCTTGGTTAATTTGTTGCTTGTAGGTTGACCTTTATTTATGGTTAATTTACCTCCGAAAGTCAAATTTCTGTAACCTTCTTCTTCTTCCTAATTTCTGGAAATAAAAAAGCTCAGTAGGATGTGCTAAGCAGGTCTTCAGTCACCGACAGTACATCGTCACAGCAGACCCATGTCCATGGTTACGGAGCAACAAAGTTACTGAGTTACTGAAGAAGCCTCTCTTTCAAAAGTTAGGGTTAGTATGAGATTTTTGGAGTGATATGCTTTTAATAGGCAAGGAAGCATCAGTTTGCCTTCTTACAGTACAGAGACCAGTCTAGTTCAAACCCTTGATTTTGGGAAGCCTACAGGCGGACTTTCGTCGTTCCCCGCAGACTCCACTTGAGGAGTCCCCGCATTTTTGTTTGTCCAGAGGACTCCCTTTCGGATTCGGAGGGGAATCAATTTTTGCTGGTGTTGGTGCAATGTAAGATTAATTAAAAATAACCAGAATAAACAAAACAAGAAATTAATTAGATCTAGACTAAGTTCATCAACTGCATATTTATTTTTCAAACAAAATCAGTTGGAAGCATTTCCTGTGTTCTCGCTGTTTCTGTGCGTGGAGTCCAGATGGAGTGACTCCCTCTATTCTCTCTGTTCCCTTTGATTCCCCAAGGTGTCCTCGGGAAATGCCGATAATACGTTTTATGCCAAAGGCGTTTTTCTGTGGTCCCAGAAACAGTTTGTGGATCGACTGTGGCTCAAAAAGACTGTTTCCGCCATCTTTCGTCTAAACAATAGAGTTAATTACTTTTTCAAGCATAGAGACTTAAAACTTAGGATACTTTTTTCACAGAATGGCAAGGAAATAAGCTTGGGGTTCTGTTTATTGAGATTTTACATGAGTTTTAGTCTTATTTTCAGATATTTGAAATTACCAACAAAAAATTGACAAAACGGCATTTCCGCGAGTTCCAACTAGTGGCTCGACTGTGTGGCACACAATCGTGTTTCCGCGACAAACACTTTGAAGTGTGTGGCCCACAATTGTGTTGCGTAAAAAGGCCTCTAGCATTTGCCCTACAGTACAGGAGGGGTACCTGAAACTACCTAGATTGTTGCCCCAAAAATGTTAAAAACGAAATGTAGGCTATATGCTGTCCTGGCAGTCAGAGGCAAAATATGACTTTTTTCAATACTTTTTGAAATTACAATTACAATCTCAGACAAGATTTCGAATTTCCAGAAAAGTCTTGCCTTCAGAATAATCTCTCTGGCTTAGAAAGGAAACAACGAATATGAAAAACATACTGTTTACATATTGGATACAAAATATTGCTTCAATAGTTGCATTTTTGCAGATACCATGGTAACTGGATCTGCAATTAGTTGTTTTTGCAGAAATCATGGTATCCGATATTCGGGTGCTCTGCAAAAACGACAATTGCAGAAATTGCAATTTTCAAAGTCATCCCAAAAGAAAAACAGATATTCAGTCACATCACTAAGTGATAAACTTCTTTCTCACCAATCTAACAAAATTTGGTGAAATTGAGATGACTTTTCAGATACCACAACCAGTTACAACGGTCAGACCGTAGTATCTGAATATCAGATACTACTCTAACTGGCCAGATACCATGATAACTGCGAAAACGCCTTTTGACTGTGGTATCAGATACCACAATAACCGTAAGAACGCAACTAATAATTCTAGTTGAACATACTTTTTTTTTCAAACAAGATCACTTCGTGTTCTAACCTTACCTTGGCCGACTTACAAAATGATGAAGAAGGTAGAGTTACCAAAGTCAATAGCCAGAAAATCCCTTTTCAAAGCAGCTTCAAATCATAGAAAAAGGACAAAATATGAATATTTTGAACACATGACTATAGTAGGGGTACCTGACCTCGGTTTTTACACTACCTTGAATGTTGCCCCAAAAATGTTAAAATGAAATATGCATGCTGTCCTGACAGTGAAGAAGCAAAATGTGACTTTTTTCAACTGCTGTGTGTTTAAAATATTCAAATTCTATGCCTTTTCTTTGTTTTGAAGCTGCTTTGAAAATGGATTTTCTGGCTATTGACTTTGATAACTCTGCCTTTTTCATTATTTGTAAGTCAGGGCGAGGAACTCGAACTAAGGTTAGAATTAGTGATCCTTAAAAATCACTTTTTCATCAGTACTGTGACACCTGGCTACATCACATCAGTTGGCTAAGGTCACTCATGAAAATTTAACCCTTTTAATCCAAGACAAGAACCATCCTTTGAAGATTGAATGTCTTCAAGGCACGTTTTAGCCTTGGCCATTCGTTTGTCTGAACTATGAAACATGGGGAGAGACATCATCCAGGACAACTTTATGAATATTTTTCCTGGATAGATCAGGGCCCCCTTGGAAATTCAAATGGGGCACCACCTGAAGGAGCACAAAATATTGGTAAGTGTAGAGGCTGGAAATAAATATTGGGAATTGCATGTGTATATTTCCTTCATGTGCGCAAGGTATCATTCATGCAAGGTATCCTGTACTAAGTTAAGAACCTAATTTTCAATGCCTTCTCATCCAGAATCTAGTCTTAGTGTTGTTGTTAACACAGTGTCAGCACTAATAGAGGATGCCAACCTTGAATTACAAGACCTCAAAATCGGGCTCAAATATGTTTAAAGAAAAATCCTAACTGAATGAATTAATGACACTTATTGACCCATTTTTAAGACATAAAGAAGTCACAAACAGAGTCAGTTTTGATTCAAGGTTACTTTTCATTGGATTTTGCTTCATTTTTTAGGGCAATTATATGGTTCTGGCAATCATTGGTGGCTTATTCCCCATGTGTTCTTGCAACTGGAGTTAAAGTTTAACCGAAAAGGGCTAGGATACAACAGTCTAGTTACCCATCACTTGTTCGCTTAAATAATCTTGAAAACCCGATGAAAAAGCGTTAGTTTGTTTCTCTGATATTTCCAAATAATCGATTATCCCATTGTGCTTGCCGCTCTTCCCGTTTTTGTGATATCTCTATGGTGCCTGGAATTTGGCAAGTATACCAGCAGCAAACGAGTAAATAAATTGTGTATCAAATAAACAAAGAAGTGTCTGGAGTCTGCAGTGCCAAAAACTAGTGCTAGCTAGTGAGGTGTCTTGTGTAGTGATAGTTTAGTGATTTTCGCGGGCGAATTGTGGACGGATTCACCATGGGAAAGCGTCCACATTCCCAACGTCCCTACTGAAGACTACTGTGGACAGAATGAAAATCCCCAATAGGTGTTGTAATAATTCAATGTATTTGAATCTAAGATGTAAAAATAAGTTGCCTGTTCAGTTAAACTTTAAAGCTTGCTTCAGTTTACAAGGCTGTTCTGGTGCGCTGACTAGGGCTTTGTAGGTTTGGTACTCGGTCTTCTTCAGGAATATCGTTGAGGTGATTGTGCTGTTGCTGGAGATTTTGAGCTCGTTGCATAGGGTCTTGACATGCGACGTCATCGGGCTGGTACTTCTTCATTGGAACAGGATGTGTTGCAGAGTTTCTCCGTCCATTGTGGAGATGGGCTGAGTTTCCACTCAAACAGCGTTTCGTTGAAAAGGATTGGCTCTGTCTTAAGTCTGTAGTACAGTACAGTGTTCTGTCTGTCTCTGAATGGTGAGGGTGTTGACTTTCTGGTTTGTGATGGGGCTCTCGATCTTACGGGCATCCCTCGTCTGCGGTCGGTTCACTTCCGCTGCTTTGTTGGCTAGTTCATCTGCAACGACATTGCTTGTGACAGCCTTGTGCCTTGGAATATGCTGGAACCTCACTTCAGTATTCACGTCTGTGAGCCTCCTTAGCAGTATTCTGATGTGTTTGAGATCTGCATCTATAAGGGCTTGGTTCACTTTGCTAATCAGCCGAAGGGATGATTTGGAGTCTGACAGAATAACCGTTTTCTTTGACGTTGTTTCCTTCTGTTTATGAATACTTGGGTAATTGTCTGGTTCGAGTACATGAATTTATCCATCTGGATCAGCAGTAGGTTTACTACTGGTGGGTGAGACGTTTCTTGACTAAAGCTAGTTTATTCCGATCACCTATACTATACAGAGACTGGTATGCAACTGCAATAAATTAACTTCATACAAACTACCTGGAGGAGAACCGGTTTGCCTTGCGGCGCAATAATACGGACGGTATTGCTGCGATTGGCTGCTTCCAGGATGATGTTGGTGATTGCCTGCGCTTTTTCCTCGGTGGAACGTACTTTTGTTTACCTGGGTGTAGTCCTGCTGGTCGAGCTTTTGTCTAAATACACTCCAGTCGGCTTTTTTGTTTTTGTACTTGTATGAAGGTGGCAGTTTCTTAGCATTGATGTTCGTTATTGTGGTGAATATGTCCATGTGGTCTGTCTGCAATTCCTCTACTCGTCTGACTGAAAATTTCTCCAGGAGACCAGCTGGTCCTATTTGTAGGTCGATTGTGGATGTCGTTTTCCTGTGTAGATCGTAGTGGGTCTGAAGGTCAAATGGGGTAAACACCGTTAAATTGTTATTTTTTTTTTTTTTTTAGTTTAATACTCTTTATTATACAAACCAACTTTTACATGCTAAACTACATAAATACACCTTTTATAACCCTCTTAACATCCTTTATACATGTAGCCGATACTTCTGACTCCATGAAAGCCCGAATGGGCCTGTGGGGGCAAGTTAGCTTCCAGTAGAGCCTTTTCAATGCTTTTCAGAGACCTGTTTTTTCTTGTAGTCTTTTCCCACAGTGGGCTGTGTGCGTTAAAGTCACCAAACACTATGGTATCCCCATTTCTAATATCTTTCAGGATCTCTTCGTGAATGCCTTGGCTACCATTCGGGTTGCAAAAGGAATACATTTTCAGGAATTTTTCGTCTGGCAGCATTACCTTTACCCCTATAGAATCTATTTCATTTGGGTAGATTTAAATGTGTCACAGAAGGATTCCACCATCGGATCATAGTTCGTTCGTTCTTCTTTCAGACTTTTGGTTTTGCTCTGGGGAGGGGGGAGTAATTATTCTGAGCAACATCTGAAGCTCTGTTCTCGCTTCTTTCCGGATCTCTTCTCCTAGAAGGGATGTTGTATGTGAGTAGTGCTTTTGTTGTTTACGGAATGAATTTTGTGTTGATCATCTGCATCAGTGCTATGTATACAGCCAAATTCTTCGGTTCTGTGATGGCACTTCCTGCTAGTTGGGCTTGTGTTTGCTGGTAGTACTGGGCAACGACGGGGGGAGGTGAACACTGTTTGTTCTGGTATGCTGGGGTTTGCGTCTTTGTTGTGCTGGTTTGTGCTTCTTGCTCTAACTGCGTTGCTGTAGCTTTTCTGCTTGTGGGTTACTGTTTGGCTATTTGACCCATTTGTAGGTGTTTTTCCCTCTGGAGTTGCTGGTGATTGAATTGCGCCTGTAGCCTGGACATGTTTTTGTAGTGCTGGCGTTTTAGCTATCTGCTCTACTGCCATGGCAAAGGGGATGTTCAGCTTCTTCCATTTCCTCAGGATTGCAACCCTTTTCCTCTAGAAAGGGCACTTGCTCTTTTCCAAAGCGATATGTCCTTGTTGTTTGCAGTTTCCGTAGTACGGTGATCCAGCTTTGCACTGCTTTTCCAGGTTGCCTTCTTGTGAGCATTTGGTACATGTTGGGTTTGTTTTTGTACACCGTGCTTCTTTGTGGCCATGTGCCAGACATTTTATGCATTGGATAGGCTTCAGTAGATTTTGTGTGTCATTCTTTTCCCATATAGGTAGATATCTCTTGGGATTTCTTCCTCACTTGTGATCAAGATTGACCGCTCTCGGTCAGTTGGTTTTTGATTCGTTTCTTCATTCTTTTTACTTGAGAGATAGCAATGCTTTGGCCATTGCCTGTGATGAATTCTGCCTTCAGTTCCTCTTCTTCGATTGCAGTGTCAGTTCCATAGATGAAATATGGTAGGTTTTATGCCTGGGGACTGCAGTCAGCTTCGCCTCCTTTCCAAACATTGGGATTGTCGATTTGCTGAGCATCGTAGCTGCTGCCGGTTCATCGCTTTAGTACAGGTCGAGCTCTCCTGGAATGAGTACATTCATTTCGAAAGTTGTCTTGTACATTTTGTAAATACAAGCTCTAGCAAGTTGTATCCTTTTCGTGTCGAACTTTGACTCATCTGCGTATTCTCCTCTTATTACAAACAGCTGATTTGTGGGATCTTTCTCCGGTTGCTTTGGTTCATCCACTTGTAGATGTTGATGATGTTGCAATCTTTCTCTTTTTGCTTTCAGGTGTTGTGCCTGAATTCTTCTGGAGGAGTGGGGTTATTCACCCTATTTGTGAGAAATAAATGAACAAATCTCACTCGCCTGGGTGCTGCCCATCTTGTTGTGAGACCACTAAACAGGATAAAGTGCAGTTCTCAAGCAAAGTCTTCAGGCAAAAATTGGGGCTCTTTCTTGGCAGGTTGAAATTTTTTAAGAAATTTGAGTTTGTTATCAAACTTCCCATCCGTTTTCTTCCAATGTTTCGAGGGAGCACGACAAATCATTCCCACGCCCAATCTCGATTCCATTCTCTCAATGTTAACCAAGGCTCGTCCGGTTTTCAAATATTTTGCCTCCAGCCGCCGCGTTGGAGAGGGAGGCTGGATAGAGTGGACAAGCGCTAACAAGAAAATCGTTAATTCTCGTGAACAGTAAATGTATTTTTGAAACGATATTTCTAAGCCATTTTATCTTTAAAAGATCATTTCGAGTAAGAGTTGTGCTTTAAGTGTATGAGAGTTCAGAAGCACATAGATTTGCTTCATCACATCCTGCGAATATTTTAGAAATGTATCTAAAGCTAAACATAGAAATATTTGCGTTATTTTATTGTATACCAATTGTTAAAATGTACAGCAATTCACAATGAATTCCTTGGCACAGCTAAATATTAATAGTAGGCTATTGCGAAAGCCAACTGGTCATAGCAATAAGTAAAGCAAAATATATACCAAAAAAGAAGAACAAATAGCATAAGTAAGAGTATGAGTATCAAGTAAGAGTAATTAATACTCTTAATACGCACTACCCGAATAAACCTCGCTAAATATTTTACTACCCCAGAACATTTATTCTACTTTATCTAATCCCTTTCCAAATCAAACTTCGGTGCAGGTCTTAAAGCTGCACAAAAAAACTATCGAATAAACGGCTGTTGAATTCCTTAAAAAACAAGAGCTACGAGCTCATATGGCACTTGTACGAGTAGGCTGTACAAGAAAGTAGATGAGAACGTCACAAAATACACCCACCATCCAAAAATGCGGTTCGGAAATAGAAATAGGATATTTAGTTTCACTCATTTCTGAGCACTTCCGGCATCGTCTCGATTATCTGTAGCAAATGCACATGACTGTTCAAACTTTCAGCCCAATAAATCCATTTGTTTGATCCCTAGACGTGCGACACGATTTCCGGAACTCCCTCTACCTCCACCTACCGTGGCCGAATCTGGTTCGGAATAAAAAAAATCAACCACCTAAAGCATCTTCTTTTATCCCATCTATCAAGTTTCACTCGAATCTGAGCATTTTTGGAATGTTCCGGTACCCCCCCCCCCCTCCCACCAACGTTCTCGGATCCGGTTCGGTCCCAAAATATGTCATCTAGGGTATGTGCTCTCTCTATGTTCCTTGTTTCATTTAAACTGATGCACTCGTTTGACCCCTATGCGAGCCTCAAAGTTTCCGGCAATCTCCATCCAACTCCCCCTACTGTGGTCGAACAGGACTTGAAAATATAAACGTCGTATCTCTTAATTCCCTGTTCCTGTCCATCAAGTTTTACTGAAATTGGAGCATAGCCTATCTGCAAGTTTCCAGTAACCCCCCCCCCCCCCTACCTTGGCCGAATCCGGCCCGGACGCCAAATAACAAATCTATGCCGCATAAACTCGCCACTGTCAAATTTGCATCTCCTTCTGTCCATCCGTTTGGTTTTTTTGCATGTCAAAAGTCCCCTCCCCCCTCAATTCCCCTAATCGTGGTCGCGTGTAGTACGACCTCATGTTTTACATGTCGAGATCATCGATCCGTATCACCCATTAAGTTTCACTCGAATCAGACCACTCGTTCGCAACTTATAGAAGTCAATTTCCATATTTCTCTTCTCTTGCTCCCAAAAAAATGCTCTGATCTAGGAAATTTCCGGGGGTATGTTGTGTCAGGTTCTTAAGTCAAGATAATTCGGGTCACTAATATGCCTGCAAAGTTTCGTTGTCGTTTTACATCACGAACTATTCTAACTCACGACTACCAGAATTCCAGGAAACCCCCTCCAACTCCCCCCACAGAGCCCCAAAATCATCTGGCTCTGTCAATTTCATCTAGGCCCAATGCTTGTTCCGTCCATTAAGTTCCGTCCCAATCCCTCTGCTTTTAGAGTTTCTTGAGTTCCCCCCCCCCCACCCCATCCCCACAGGAATCGGACCCGACTCGGAATTGACACTGAACGTCCGAGGCGATAGCTCACCAGACAAGTTTTATTCAAATCCGATCACCCGTTCAAAAGTTATGCACGCCACTAGATTCCGGACTCCCCATCCATCCACTCCCTCAACGATGGTCGGGTCGGGGAAACGGCTGTTTTCAAGTCAATCTGTTCGGATCCCTGACATACCTGCCAAGTTTCATCGCCCTAGCACACCAGTAAGTATGCCAAACTCGCGGGATCGCTAGAAATCCGGACCCTCCCCCCCCCAACTCCCCCACAGTGCCCTGATCCGGTCCGGTTATGTCAATGACGTGTCTAGGACTTGTGCTTGTTCTTCCCACCAAGTTTCATACAAAAGGAGGGTCATTAAGATCCGATCACCCGTTCGTAAGCTAAAAATATCTCATTTTTCCTAATTTTTCCGGGTTCCCCCTCCCTCCACTCCCCTCCAGATGGTCGATCGGGGAAGCGAACGTTTCTAATTTAATCTGGTCCAGTTCCTGATATGCCTGCCAAGTTTCATCGTACTAGCTTATCTGGAAGTGCCCGAACTAGCAAAACCGGGACCGACAGACCGACTGACGGACAGAAATTACAATCGCTATATGGCACTTGGCCGAAGGGCAAGTGCCATAAAAACGAGTCGCGCGTCAGCCCCTTTGAAAAGTCAGTCACCAGACAGCACTGAAGTCGGAAGCCAGGATTGACAAGCTTGATAAACTTTGACATACCGGAGTTGGGTGAAGCATACATTGTGACAGAGTCAGTTTTTGATAATAAAACTGGCTAAATCAAGAACAAACAGTCAGATATAACTTCCGTCTTTGGGCCCATGCAGCGATTATGTATACCCCGACGAAACTGAGCGCAGCTAGATGTACTGGCTCTAGTTTTGAGTTGATTCCCTTCTACTTCCGCCTTCGCTGTTGCTCATCGCAGAGTAGTAAGTGCAGGAGCAGGAGGCACCAATAGTCCTTGACTTTGAAAGTTTCTTCTACGAGGCTTCACAGCGGTATAGCTATTTGTAGGGGTACCAAAACGTGATATGCCACATATCTCCTAACCTCCACTCGTTTGCATCGGTCAGGATACGGGAAAACATTCGACTCTGCATGATCATATTACAGAGATAGGGAGACGGAGATTCTATCTGATTATTTGTTCTTGGCTGAACGTACACCAAGAAGTAACGTGTCGTTGCTTACTTTACAAAAGCGCACCTAACGGCTATTTTATGAGGGCGTTTTTGACTGGAAACGTTTCAGGTATGCAATTTGACTCCGAGGCTGGAAGTCGCCCAGTCTGGGAGACATCTTAATAAAAAGAGACACAGATGATGTTTATGCCATAGAGCGGTTGTTTCGGGTTTTCGTCAGTCTAGTCGACCAAAACCCACATGGTCTGAAGTTAAATTACGGCTGATGTCACATCCTTATTTTACCAAGCAGGCTTCCGTAAAAAAAAAAGATAGTAAATCAATGGCTAACTGTAGATACGTTATGAGTTACTTCTTCAGTCTGATCCCATCAAGAATCAGAAGCTTAAGGTATTTTGAAGCAACTGGTTCACTTAACCTGTTGACTTATATGTGTCTGGTTGCAGGAATAACATGGCTTTGTGTGTTGGAATCATAAGTCCAAAGAATACGCCCTTGTTTGTCAAGTGCAACAACCAGGCAGACGAGCTCCAGTTTCAGTATATTCTTCACACATCCCTAGACTTTGTTGATGGAAAGCAGCTAAGTGTCCCGAAATCAAGTGATTCACGAGAGCTGTATCTGGGTCTGCTTAATAGCACAGAGCAAACCAAAACGTTTGGGTTTGTAACAAACACTGGTGTGAAGATTTTAATAGTGATAAGTGCATTCGATACATCCGTGAGGGAGAATGACATAAGGTCTATGTTCCGGACCCTTCATTTGAGCTACATCAGTTTGGTTTCTAATCCATTCTACATTCCAGGCGACCCTATAACATGCCGAAAGTTCAGTGAAACAGTTGATATAATTTTAAGACAAAATTAAAATCTGAAAGCTAGAAATAGCGTATGATTGTGCTTAAAAGTCTGTTAGTGTATGTTCGAGCCAGGAGGTTCTCAGTGACACCAAGTATGGCAAAAAGTAAATATGAGTATGTGAGGGACTTCGAACTCGAGGACAAATGTCTGCCAAATAGTTGGATGGTAGTGAGAGTGGATGGAAAAGGATTTCACCGGTTTTCTGACAAGCATAAGTTTGAGAAACCCAACGATAAAGCTGCATTGGATTTAATGACAGCTTCTGCTAAGGCCGTCATGAAAGAGTTTAAAGATATCACGGTAGCATATGGACAAAGTGACGAATATAGTTTTCTCATACGTAGAGATGCAGACCTTTATAACCGGAGGAGTTCGAAAATATCCACCAATGTCTGTAGCCTCTTCACTTCCGCCTATGTGTTCAACTGGAGCAAGTTTATGAGCATGAGTCTACTGTACCCACCAAGCTTTGACGGTAGAGTCGTGTTATATCCCAGTGAGCAGAATGTGCGAGATTATTTTAGTTGGAGGCAAGTCGACTGTCACATAAATAATCTCTATAACACAACATTCTGGAATCTTGTCTTGAAAGGAGGAATGACGAACAGAGAGGTTTGTAGTTCTTGCTTTGAATGGCATTTGCGGTCCAAGGTCAGACTTTTGACTGATTGAACTTTACTGCCCGAAAAGTGTAAAACCGCAAAGTATGGATTAACACAAATGAAAGAAAAGGAGAAAATCGAAAATACTGTACTACATAACAATGAGGAATAATTAGCCGACATCAGTGTGGAAAAACGGCCGCATAGACGGTCGTGAACACATATCAGATTAATCGTCTTTTTACACAACTCATGGTAGATAAATAGATAGATAAATCTTTTTATTCGTCAAAAACTGATCGTGACTCACGCCAAATTTGTTCGGTATAGTCATGGATATAAATGAGCACACAACTAATAGGCCTACGCGTATACGGCTACGAAGGTCATAATGATAAACTAGCAGCTCAGCTTATGCTTCGTTATACATCTTTAAAAATGAAGGGACAAAACTCTTTGCAAACCTCTGGTGGGCACATTTAATTGGCTGCAACTTTTCAACCGTAGTAGCTACCTTGCGAGGGAGCCTTTTTGACAGCTTTTCAGAAGGGAAAATATTTGTGTGGATCGGGTGATTCAGAGATTTGACACCAAACTCCATGCAAAGTTTCAGCCCTCGTTCATGTAAGGAGGTGATATCAAATTTATGTAGTAACTCTTCATAGGACCTCTCGGCCACCTTTGACGCTATGAGTAGAGCTCTTTTTTGAATCCTTAATTCTGGCGGTCTGTTCGACCGTGAGGCCAAAAGGCCCAACAGGGGCTCCGTATTCTAAATTTGGTCGGATAAACGAAATGCATATCCGGAACAAGTGTTTAGTGGGGGCTCCATGCCCATCACTTGGAAGTGAGAATGCGAGAGGGCGGATCTGTAAGACCAAAAAGAGCAATGATCGTCTGTTTCGGTGCCATCTAGGGAGCCGGAGGAGAAATTTGTAGTTTTTGAAACATGCCACTCGCGTAGTCTGGCGAACTTTTTTACGAAACAGATTACTTATGCCGGATAAAACAAGTAGCACAGGGCGCAAGACGCGTTGTAAGTCTAAAACAGACCATTACCTCCCCCACCTTACCCGCCGACGCCTTTTATGGCATGATTAACTAGGGACGAACAAGTGGTGGAGAGCGTATGGACGAAAGACTGCCGTAGAGCGTGATGTCACTTCCATCTGTCCAGCGGTACGGCTTTGCTAGTTCGGGCAGTCTCGCGTAAGCTAAGACCATTTACTTGCTTGTGTGAAGAATCAAGCTGTGTAGCTCTCCTGGGATGGTAGCTAGAGTAAAAGTCGTGAAGCCAGATGCCCTGTTTTAAGGGTTCGACCCGTATCTGGCCACGTTGGGGGGGGGGGGGGATGAAGCGAAATGGTACGGAAATTTATCGAAATTTATTTCGAGAGGCCATGTGCCACTTCGGGCCCGGTTCAGATCCGATGTCGTTGGGAGGAGTTATTACTAGAAATTTTCCGGAAACAAAGTTTTAGCGTTCACCTTACCTAAAACCTTACCCTACAAACTTTTGTAAGCTTGTAAAATGGGGAAATATACTAAAGCTCGGTCGTATCAACGTTTCTACGGTGTTTGGAGGCCATACCGAAAGGAAGTTTTGCTATATTTTCTTTTCTTTTCTAGGCCGAACAGCGATTGTGTGAAACTGTTTCCAGCGACAAGAATGAGATACTCTTTTCTCAGTTTGGAATCAACTACAACAACGAGCCAGAACTTTTAAAAAAAGGCACCGTGGTTTACAAAGTTAAGGAGACATCGAAGGGTCCTTTTGTTGTGAATGTTGAGAACGTGGATATAATCAAAGATGATTTCTGGGGGAAACATCCTCACTTGCTGAATAAGCCAAAGTCTGACAAATAAAGTTTCTTTCCTGCCGACATCAAGTAAGAGTATGCGATTTGTTCTTAACAATGTTACTGGGCTCAGCAATCTTAACAGCAATGAACTTGTGTTCCCTATTCAAACGGACTGAGCACATGGGTGTCACATTTCTGTATAGGTATGTGGAATTGTGACCTTCCGTGTCTTTAGCAGGCTCAAGATTGATTGTTCATATGCTGAAAAGTGCTGAAAATGTTGAAAAATGTCAAAACTTCTGGCGATCCTAGTAGACTTATTGTCTCAAAACTCAGATGAGATTCGAAAGTATAAGCGGAAGGAATCTTCAGAAAGTCTAATTGGCTTGCAATGGCTGAAGGTTGCGCAATCATCGGCTCTTGTGTGCGGCTGCATCAGCCGCCAGAATATTCTGAGCTATGAAGTAACCAAAGAATATTGTGCCCGAAACTGCTGCGGTGGTAACTGCTTCCACGGGCTTCCTTACGATTATTGATGCGAGTTTTACTGGCGAATCACCCGTCACTTTCGGTATTAGGTAGCTGACAACCCTGTTCGCACTTCAGACGTCCTCGATGATGAGAAAACAGAAGCGGGTTAAAGAGCCAAAGGCAAATCGCGCTGTTGACACGCCTCGGAAAAGTAGTTGCCTTTGCATTCGTTTGTAAACTTATAGACCCTTCTAACAGGGTGAATGTATCGATGATTTTGACTAGCATAAGAACTAGGGCGCTACTATTAGCTCACCACCACTGGTAGCCTCAAACGACAACAGAAGCGGGTTGTAGAGCAAGCGGCGAATGGCGCTGTTGATTGTTTCTGAACCGCGCCTTCGAAAGTGTTTCGTCTTTGTATGTGTATGCTCTCGACGCTTCTAACGGGGGTTAGCGTCTCGATAATTTTGAATCACATGAGAACTAGGATATTAGTCCAACTGGACCGCCAGCATCGTTTTCTGCTGTTAAAAATCTACAGTTGGCAGAAAAACTCTAATCCTGGAAATTCTTGGAGCACATTGTATTCACGAAAACTTTATTTGATACAATTAAATTGAATAGTCAACAGCAGCGCGACGAAACTCTATAAACAAGAAAAAAAAGACAACAAACATCAAGGAATGACTGGTGCATTGTTCCAACACAAATTTAGAATATCGGGATATAGTAGTCAATGCGAGATCGATGTTTCTGGGCGACACATTCAGAAATCCAAACAATATTCCTGCACTCCTGTTCCTTCAGTTTCAAATACGCGTAGAACACACCAAAATGGAACTGCTGCATAAATGCATTGACGTTCAGTCGCACCTAACAGGAAGAGAGGTATAAGGGACTAGCCATTTAGAGCGTGTTCCACCCTTGTAACAATAGTTACTATTTCCGTTCCATCCTCACGAAAAGTTACTACGCTGACCGTTCCAACCTTGTCGGAATAGTAACTAATAGTTACTATTTGCTTACCATGCTCGGGAGCGTAGTAAGCGTAGTAACTACGCATCTCTGCAACGTGATTGGTCGGATTCGCCCGTGGTATGATATTCTGCGGGAAAATAGAAAAGTCGTTCCAGCCTTGACGGAAAAAGCCAGAATTCGTGACGTCATGCGTAGTAACTACGGTAAGTAGGATGGAACACGCTCTTAGTTCGCGTGTCTGTAACTGAAGATATACGTGGAAAAACAGTCCGGCAAGATTTCGCATCCGAAAATACGCATGCAAAATTCGCGTCACTCAGGGGGAAAGCTGGACGTGATGCATCAAAATTTCGGAGCTAAAGAGAAACTCGCATACGACTGTGTGCGCACGTACCTCAGCAGTTTAATAGGCTAATAAGAAAACGAAGGTTCAAACTGTGTCTAGGATTTGACACCACGTTTCAAATTCTCTCAAAATGCTAAGAGCCCTTGGTAAATTGTATGTCTTACTGAGGGCATGTTTACGGTCCTCTCTTGCTTAGTCTGCGTTTTATGTTATCCTCAGCTTCCTTATGGAATTATAGGCTTATGAAGTCCCTGCATTTCTGTACTGCTTCGTTTTTACCTACGACTTTATAGCACTTTTTCGGCGTAGCCGAATTTTGCTAAACAAACGCTGCCGAAAGCTTCAAGGTGTGCCGACAACTCTCTCACGCATAAGGACATGAGAAGATTGAAAGTGTTGTTTTTCATTCTGGAAGACATGGTAGGCCATCAGGTTATCTTCTGATTTGAATTTCTTTTGTTTTGCTTGGGTTTCTACTTTTTCATCATCATCCAAAGCGTCAAGCCATTGCGACGTCGGCGTCGTTCCCTTTCGGCCTCTCTTCTTGGCTCGAAGGCTTGCGTTGTCTGCAGTTTCTTTCATCGTTGGGCGTATCTCTGCCTGGGTCAAATGGTATCTCGCTGACTTCCCGTTCCTGTAGGATCTTGATCATCTGGTGGAAAAGTTTCTCTCTCCTTCTTCTCTTTCTCCTCCGACTTCCGAAGTGGTGCTCAACTGATAGCGCTTAAAGATGTTTGTATCTTTAGTTTTCGGCACAAGGCCGTCATTTTGGCTGTTTGGTAACAAGAAACGTAATGACTGATACTTTGGCAAAGTCCTGGCGCGAGTCTTTTTCTTCAAATGACTGAACTGAGCCAATTTCTCGCGTGATTAGCGCGAATCTGCCCCTCCCCCCAGGTCAGCTTGGCTGCTGCAGGCACATGTCTTACCCATATTGTTGCTCCATTCTGGGTCCCATGTCGTTCCATCCATTCTCATTCCCAAGATTCCGAACAGCCAGTTTATGTCGGTTTACCCATCCTAGCAGCATTATGCTAATTATCGGATTGTCCGTGTTCGACGAATCAGGCGCCGGATTGCTTCCGAGGAGCTTAAAGGTTACACATACCAGTTGTGCAAGTTTTCGGTCTTCCTCGTCAAAACCAAGGTGGGTGAGGCGATAAAGCCGGGATGGATTGTTATATTTGAGAAAGTCAGCAGAATTTTAAAGAAGTTGCGTATGTTAGAATATTCGGATACGAACTACCCTTTTTGAGCCATTTTTATATGGGTAAAGAGTTGTGGACAGGTTGGGATAAACCCCCTAGCGTGCTGGCTCTTGGATTTGAACGCAACAGAAAGCATCACGTTAATCTACGCTTTTGAGCCACTATGAACTGGGTAAAGAATTGTAGATGGTTGGGATAAGACACCTAGCGCGCAAGCTCATGGGTAGAGAGAGACCTTCAACGGTTTGCAGGCAGGCGATTACAGGCATGGTTGTCGAAAGTGACTACCAGTACCATCCATAAACATGATGGATCGAACTTCGAAACTAACCTAAAAGAGGGTAAGCGGGAATCTTACTTCGTATTCGAAGAACTTATCCTCCAGTGTCTTTTCTCCCGGATTGTTACTCGCATCTTCAAACAGCCGAGCATACTCCTAAAATGCGAAAAGCAACGATTACAATGCAGTTCAACTATTAACTGGATGTTTTCCTATACTTCCAAGCGAGGCCAACAGCTGCAGTCGCGCTTCCGTTACCTTTACTTTACCTTTCCAATCAGGTTTGGAACTGCTAGCACCCCCTGAATGTGTAGCCTAAATGATCAAAACCAAAATACACTATGCCACAGAGCCTACTGATCCAAAGTTATCGACTCTCGTGCCACACTCACTAGACTACCCCCACCTCTAGCCCAAACCAGAAAAAAATTAACAATAAAATCGGTTTATTTGACAGTTACTATATAATCAAAAAATCTTGCAGTATTTGCTACTGGGATTAACCTGGTCTCTAATTCGGATTAATCTTCTCTCAGTAGAGATAAGATTAATCCCAGTAGCAAATACTGCAGTTAACTTCAATCCTTACTAGGAGAAACTTTCTACAGCCTATCGTCCATTCGACCTAAGTCACAAATTCTTCCGGACCCGACAAAAAAAAGTACCTAAATACTGTACCACCGTCAGCTTCTTAAATTTGTCTTTCTTTTCGCTCACGTTTCTAATCCGTGCCGTCAAGTGGGTCATAAGTAAAGTTATCACTATTACGAATTACGGGACCCATTCGGTGTAACTAGTTATTTTTTATCGAAGTTTCATTCGCCGTTGGCTGGTTGCTTAAAGAGTCTTAATTTTCTTTGTCTCTTGCTTAAGAGACAAAGAAACTGACCGGCGACCAAAAACGGTATTTAAAAAGAGACCTTTGGGTTTGAAGGTAACTTCAAATTTCGATCGTAACGCAACTACTGAATACAAATTCAATATGCTCACCGCGTAGTACTCAGCCACCGACTTGACTTGATCGTAATCGTCCGCTCGCGCTAAGGCAGCAAGGCCATCGGGATACAGCTTCCCACAGCTTGGATACAGCTTGGCTCTGTCGTCCTTTGAAAGCTCAGTTCCGAAGGAGTTGATAGTGATGATGAAAGCTCGGCGATCGGCTTCAAACTGCAAAAAAGCGGGAGATCTTTAACAAAACGAACCACGTTACGACACCAAGGAAGCTATCGAACGCTAAGAGGTAAATGGACAAGGGAAACTGTCCTAACGGCTGTACCCCTAGCAGAAGGCTCAGGGGAAGTCTATTCTGAGAGCGAAAAGAACTGGTTTCTTTACCGTCGGAGTACTACCTGGGGGTATCCTATAAGTAATTTTCATGGCACCTGCAGCTTCGCTCAAGTTCTATATGCCGATCACTTTTCGGTCTGCATACCACTGTTCTCGAGTTAGGGTCCTCCAGAAGTGCTAGGACGATGAAACTTGGCAGGCATATCAGGGACCCGACCAAACTAATTTTGAAATAGTCATTTCTCCGATCTGAACACCGTGGGGGAGGGGGAATCAGGAATCTTAAGTTATGTATAACTTTCGAACAGGAGGTGAGACTTCGTGTCTCAGATTTCCTATTTCAAGTCCGAACCAGATCTCGATGAACGTGTGTGTGGGGGGGGGGGGGGGGGGACTTGTGACTCGCTTAAGAGGAGCGATCGGGAAGAAACTTGGTGAGGAGAACAAGAACTAGTAACACCGGTGACAGAATCGGACTGGATTGGGGCTCTCTGGGAAGAGTTGGAGGAGGGGGGGGGGTCCGGAATCGCGGGTTAAGGTACTTTCAGATGTGCTAGGACGATAAAGCTTGGCTGGAACATTAGAAACTCGACAAGATTGGCTTGGAAAGTGTCACTTCCTAGATCCGAGCATACCTGAAAGTACTCATCTTCAGGGGCGTCACGACTGGGGGGGGGGGGAGGGGGGGACGCCCCCCCCCCCCCAATGCTGTCGGCCAGTCGGTAAAAAATAACCGAGTCGCCGCGAATCGCCGCGATTTTTCGTCAAAACAGTAGATTCTTTTCATGAAAACAGCCGGTTTTTTTGAAAATTGGTCGATTTTTCGTCAAAATAGTCAGTTTTTTTCTGAAAATCAGTAGATTTTTTTCGAAAATGTCATTTTTGTCGTTGAAAACAGTGGTTTTTTCTGCAGAAAAAGTCGGTAAAAATTACCAGCCAGTCGGTAAATACCTCGCCCCCCCCCAAACATTTTGGCTAGTAACGCCTCTGCTCATCTTAACCACTAGGTAAAAAAAATACTTCAGACAAAATATACATTTTTATTATCCCCATCAGCCCATGATCACTTTTGCCCCAAGTGATTTACTTACAACATTGCGCATCTTAACCGCAAAGTAAGAACAAAATAACTTTGACCAAACTATACATTCCATGATCCCCCGGGGGTCCACGATAATTTGTGCGGCAAGGTTTTTTCTTAAAAATGAATTTCTGGCACCCTCAAAGCGCGCATCTTACAGGAACAGAAAACTTGACTCGGGGAGATAGCTGACATATCAACAATGTACCCTGAGTCGATATTGAGAGTAACTAAAATTCTCGTTACGACTATTGCTTTTTCCGGGCAGTTTCCGAGAATTCGACTTTTGAGTTAGTAGAAAAAAGCAAAAGGTTTGTGTGCCGGGAGTAGGAATCGAACGCACGACCTCTTGACTACTACCCCGATACTATGTCCGAAACACGGCCAAAGGCGAACTTTTACAGTGCATAAGGGGCAAGGGCCTGCCAGCTAGCTTTGGGAACACTAAGGAGGGGGTTCGAGATAACAAAGAAGGGGGGTCCTGTCGACAATAAGTCCCTGTATCTTTATCTAAGCCCCCCAGGTCGGTTTGATGGCCGAAAGTTGCGTAGTCAAGTTTTATGTGCCTTTAACCGAAAAGTGAGAAAAATGCTTTGATCAAATGATATAAATTTCATTACAATTAGATTGCAATAATGTGGTGCTTGTGAATACGTACCTTCCCCACGATAAAAAGACAGTTCAGTTTTTTACAAGCTACGCTAAATGCTGTGGTGTACTGAAAAGCTAAATTACTTCTGCTAGCGCCCTTTGGTACGACTGGCTCCTACTTGGTTACATGAATTGTGACATTTCAAAACTACGGTTCGTACAGATACTTTCCTTGATACCCTACCCCTCTCTTACAAGATCATTCCCAAGGACCTACCTCTTACTTATATTCACAACAGCGGATCTACCCCTAACATTGAACTAGTCTAGTTACTTCTGATATTCATGTTGACGAAGATCAGAGAGACTATCATCACCTTCTCCTATTACTTTCTGTGGATGTGTCTGTAGCGTTAACTGATAAACCCAGGCAAGTGAAAACGAGTAAGTGGTCAGTCAAACGGACTCGGGACTTGGTGGCTTTTCTAGTATCGTCTGTTAAAATTCCGTTTAATTTACTTTGCACGAGTGTTTCCAAAATTGCCCTAGTGGAGCTGAATTTATTTGACCAAAGGATAGAAGAGACTGCCGTTCCTATTGTTCAGATAAGATGTAATACCCTTAAACCAATTAGGAAAGTTGACCCCGAGTTGAAAAAGACCAAAGGTGTCGATGGGATCCCAAAAATCTAAGATTTGATCCAGACAATTCGGTCTTGTCTTCGCCAGGCTAATCATCAGAGAAAACCGAGTTCAGATATTCTATCTACCTATCTATACCTCTATAAGCCATATCTATTCTGACGATATTGACCGAAACTTCCTGCTTTACTACTGCCAAATTTGCGGTTTCGCCCGAATTCCGAGCGAACTACTAGTCCAGCAAAAAAAGAAAAATTCAGAAACGAAGCCGGCGTATCTCCTTATCCCTATAAGGAAATCTAATCAACTTTAAATAAAATTTTGACTTAAAAAAAATGCGGGTACAACCGGATTCCGGACTAATTATATGTCCGGGTAAAAATGATCATTATATACAGACTCAGCGTCTCTTCTCACCCATAAATATATCATCTAATCAACTTCAGATAAAGCTTTTACTTTTAACATATTTTCCGGTTTTGGCCGGATTACAGGCGAACTAGCTGTCCGGCGAGAAAATGGTTTTCACCATCGGGTTCAGCATGTCTTCTTACCCATAAATCAAACATTTAATCAACTTCAAATGAAACTATTACTTTTAACCAACTTTCCGGTTTTGGCCGGATTCCGGACGAACTGCTTGTCCGGAGACAAAATTATTTTCATCATCATGGTCAGCATGTCTTCTTACCCCTAAATCAAACATTTAATCAACTTCAAATGAAACTTTTACTTTTAACCAACTTTCCGGTTTTTGCCGGATTCCGGACGAACTACTCGTCCAGCGAGAAAATGGTTTTCATCATCGTGCTCAGCATGTCTTCTTACCCCTAAATCAAACATTTAATCAACTTCAAATGAAACTTTTACTTTTAACAAACTTTCCGGTTTTGCCGGATTCCGGACGAACTACTTGTCCGGCGAGAAAATGATTGTCACCATCATGCTCAGCGTGTCTTCTTACCCCATAATCGACTATCACATTAGCTGTTTAAAAATATTTTGTTTGTCCCTTAAACTGAACACCCTCCCCCATCCCCAAATATAGGGCTAAAGAGCCCATCTACGAACTCGACCTTACCCTTGACCCAAACAATCCTCATATCAAGTTTCATCAAAATATCTCATTCCCTTCGAGAGTTATCGTGCTTACATACGGACAACTTTTGCGATGTCATAGGTATCCCTCCACTTACGTTTTGGGATCCCAAAAAAAAAGTAAAAAATAAAGCAAAAATGTGGTTACTGACATAGATAGCTTGTGGAAGGACTTAAAATGGCACTGTATTTAAGATCAAGCAAAACACGAAGTTGTCGTTTAAGAAATATGTACGGGTCTGTGCGTCTATCAGGCACCGATTTTCCCAGTGAATGAAAAAAGGTGACTATACTTGTTCCAAATTTAGTGATGATCACGAAAGTGCTATTATTCCTAAATTGTCGTGACTCCAGATGCTCACAAATTCGAAAAAGAGAACTGAGCCACGGTCAAGCAGAAGACGCCCTGCAGGAAGGCTCCAACCAAAGCTAATAACACACTTACAGCCAAGATTTCACACATGACATCAGCTGTAGTCCCTCCCAGCGTTTGGCAGAAGTTGTAGAAAGCTTCCAAGTATGCTTTATATAAAGTGTTACGAATAATCTCGATGTTCATCTCGTCGAGATCCTGCTCGCTGATGCAGTCGACGAAAAACGGAGCTAATGGAAAAGAGTTCATGAAAGACAAAACAAGCTGGACACTTTCAAATGGGCAACCCAAAAGAGCACTGGCCGATCCGAATGGGTGGCCGGGACAACGCGACAAACACTATAGGCGTGTTCCCGCCGTTCTTTGAGGACTCCTTTTGAGAAGTCCCCGCACTTTTGTTTGTCCCCGGGACTCGACCCAGTATTCTCCCGAGCAGGGGCGTCGCAAGTGCATTTTCGGTGGGGGGGGGGGTGCAGAGCCAAAATTTTACCGAATCTTTCAAAAATGTTAGCGAATCCTAGAACTAGGAATTCGAGCTTTAAATTCTGGGGCAGAAACGATTCCGTAGGAAGAGTAACAATAAAAGGCAGCATGAACGAGGATAAGCCAGCTATTAGGCGGTGTTTTGGCGAAGCGCACATCGACGACATATTGCCGGGTATGATTGCAGTAACAGCTACTACCCAGTATAGTCAATAGAAAATCACATCGAGCGCCGCAGGCGACAATTTTCAAAATCCATTATTGTTTTTTTTTAAGGCTAAAATTTAACTGCTTCTCTTACAAATTCTATCCTTTACCGCTGATTAAATACCAAGACTCTATGAAGTTCCACAAACCGGATGGAGCGACGTTCCGGCAGCAGCAGCAACTGTAGTCTAGTCAATATACTACCTATAATAACAAAAAGTGAGCGCGGCCTGCGAAATTTTTTTTTGCTTTTTCCTGCCAAATTTAACTTCTATCCAAATTCTAGCGTTTTAATGTTTCGAAATCTCAATCCTAAAACTGGCTTAAAACCTCCGTCAAATGACGCGCCCTTCCACAAAATAGAGAATATTACGAAACGTGCTGCAGGCGGAATTTTCGAAATATTTATGATCAGATATTCTTTTTGAGATCCAAAATAAAAGTAAGGACTATCGATGATATCACAAATCATCCCTTTTGTCTGCGACCACTGCTTCACTCGATTTCTTCTGAGTTTCGAGGTTCGTGGTAACTTCCAAATCTTGGCAATTATAACGAATAAGTCACCGAAATTCAGTTATTATACCGAATAAGTTAAGACCCAGAGCATGTTCGGGATAATGTATAACTACCGTATCCCGGTTATTATACCGAATTGTTTTGGTATCGAAAGACTACCGAACAATATTCATATTCGGAATACTTTCGTCGAAATTGGAACAAAGTCAGGATTCGTGGTTAACTTCCCAATCCTGGAAATTATACTGAAAAAATTACCGAATCCCAATCGTGATACCAAATAATTTTGAACCAATAGCTTATTTGGGATTCTGTGTAATAACGGAATCTCCAGAAGTATACCGAATAGTTCGGGCATCGAAAAATTACAAGAAATTTCAGTAAATTCTCTCACCAAATTCGTGATAACTACCGGATACTGGCAATTATACCGAATCCGATCATTATACCGAAGAGATTCGGCATAACTACCGAATCCCCATAAATATACCGAACAGTTCTGCTATCGAAAAAATACCGAGCAATACTACTATACGAACAATAACTACCGAATACTGGCAATTATATCGAATCCCGATCATTATACTGAAGAGATTTGTACGGATAGCCATAACTACCGAATCCCCGTAAATATAACGAACAGTTCTGCTATCGAAAAAATACCGAACAATTTTACCGAATCTCAACAAGGTGGGGGGTGCTGCACCCCCCCCCCCCTTGCGACGCCCCTGCTCCCGAGTCCCCACAGCCAGTGCCAGTTTTTTCAAAAACAGATGTTAATAAGAATTTCTGATACTAATAGCCTACCGAGTTTAGTTATGGTTTAAAACTGATTTCAGGAAAAGACACCTATTTCATTGTGGTTACGATTTTTTTTTAAATAATATAAGAACGTAAAATCAAGTTAAAAACAATCAGAATAAATAAAAGTGAAGTAACATGGACCCAGACTTATTCCGTCGCACGAATGTTTTTTGTCTCATATAAAACCTATTTTGGAGCCATACCCCGTGGTCTCGTTGTTTTCATCTACGGAGTCCGCCCATTTAATCTTGCTGTTCCCCTCGATTCCCCGCGGAGTCCTCGGGAGACGGCGACAATACGCCTTATTTCCGAATTTTCAAGACCACGGAACGGGACATAAAAAGGGTTGTTAATACACCCCACACCATCCCCACTAATTTTTGTATTCGGGCTGACTACGTTCCATGCTGTAGGTCCTATGGGTGAAGAGCCGAAAAGACTGAGCAGCAAGTACTGAACTTTGAGAACGAAGGCAACTTCCGCCGCTTCGGCTAAAGGTGAGACAGTTGCTGGTTAGACTTCGCTCCAGAGCTGGGAAACAAAAAACATCGAGGATGCCTAGTCCAGCTACAAATACTAGTAAGTAACACTAAGTAAAATTACAAAGCAGTAATAATGGCTACTGGCAGGTCTGAAATGATTTTAACGTCTCTTGGCGTGAAAACTACTTCTTTTTTTTTTGCTGTAAATTCGGAATAAATCATTTGTATCTACTTTATCCTAGATGGCCACTACTTTTTTAGACAGACAGATATATGTTATCACAGATAGCCCTTGCATAAGCGCACTTTGCCGAAGGAGCGGCACTCTGCCGTTAGCGACATTGCCGTTTCGCGGCAACATCGATTTTTATCGGTACAGTTCTAAGACTTCTAAGTTCCGTCGCCAAAACTGGGCGTCCCACCCCCCTCCCCCAAGGTAAAGGCTAGTGACGCTCCTGCGTATCCTCGATAGTACAGACGTGGAAGGACGTGAAAACGCATTATTTATCTTTAGTCCCCCCCCCCCCCCTAATGAAGAGAGACTCAGGACGCCCCTGGTTGGGAGCAGTCTTTTTTTATGTGTGAATAAACTGAACTTAACTTCAATCTTGAACTGTAGCCTACCAACGTTTAAGACTAACATTAATAACTTTATCAGCGAGGTCGGCAGCAAACATAGTAGCTGGACATCTCTTTCTTACGTTTACTAGGATGTAAGTGGAGTGTCATCTTACCAAGTGGAGTGTCAACTAGCACGGCATTATACAGTTCGGCCGGAGTTGACGCAACGTGGATGGCTTCCATTTGCTCGAAGCTACCCAAAGGATGGCACTTGGATATCAACTCTCCAATCGGGCGCTGATGTAGAGTACCAGTGATTAGCAAGATGATATTGTCGATCATGTAGCTATACCTTTAAGAAAGTTTTGGATTTTTATTCTGACCTTACAATAGCCAGTTGTGCGCACGCTCATCACATATTGACAAAAATGATGAAACAGGCTACCCGCGACAAATCTTCTATACATATATGTTCTGTAGATATAGCTGGTTCTTTTGACAATGTTACACATTCTCAGGCCCTATTTTTTCTCATTACGTCTGGCGTGAATCTGTCTATTTTCTATCTGTTGAAATTTTGGTATGGTCATTCTTCAGTAAGGTTCAAATGGCAAGGTAGCTTTTCAGAGAGTATTCCTGTCCGAACTGGTGTTCGCCAAGGGGGAGTCTTATCTCCCTACATCTTCAAATCGGCCATATCTTCTTGTCTCGATTCTTTGCATCCTGCTTACTTCTATAAAGACTATGCGTTCAGCTACATAGCCTACGCGGACGACTTGCTCTTAGTAAGCCGTAGCCGAACCACACTCGTCGGAACTTGTCAAAATTGGCCTTGAAGTTAACCTGCCAAAATGTGAGTACCTGCATTTTAACCGTTCGTCAAATGGTTCGAATGCATCCAAAGCTTCTATATCTCTTGGATCGTTCATCGTCAACTCAACAGACTATCTACGGTGGCTCTGCATAACGTTCAAATCTTCATTGTCAAAGTTTTGCTCTTCGGTTGTTCAAGAAGTTTATAAATCAATCCGTAGCGCCTATGGGCGCATCGTCCCCAACCGGGCGCGCTATAATCGTAAAACTTTGGGAAATTTGTACAGCACCTTCTGCGCTCCTTCTGTACTATTTCGTTCTGGCGTCACTCATCTTCTGCGAAAGAAGGAGATTAAAAAGATGAGATCATGTTATTTTATATAAGCGAAGCCCCTGCTCCGCTTGTCGAAATTATGTCATAACCATACATTGAAGGAGAAATTAAAAATTCAAGATGCAAGTGTTACCCTTTTGGATGTTTCCTCATCGCTTTCAAAACCATGGACAACAGGGCCCAACCAGCGCACGACGTCGTCCACTGCTTCCTGACCGAAGATTGAAAATTAAGCGTCTTTTTCTGTGTGTTTTGTTTATTTTCTTCATTTACTCCGCCTTTTCAAAATGGCGGGTCATAAATAAATTACTTAATAAACACTTTAAAGAGGACTAGTGGCGTGTTCCAACCTCCTACACTAAGCTACCATCGCCATTCCAACCTATATAGGTGATTAATAGTGAACATGTAATAGATGACGAGGAGCATTTTTGTCTTTCAGCTCACTACTTATAACAAGACCAAAGGTTTCAATGGGATCCCAAAAACCTAACATCTGATTCAAACAATTGGTCATGTCTTCGCCATTCAGTCTTCGTCAGATTCCTTGAAGATTTTTACTGTTAAAATAAAGTTCAAAAACGGATTCAGCACACCAAACCTCTAATCGACTCCAGAAACACCTTGGAGCTTCAACCAAATTTCCAGTTTCAGCCGAATTCGTGATGAACCATTTGTCCAAAAGAAAACTAAGTTTATAAAATATATATGTTTTTACCGAAAATTCGAAACCCTACTCTACCTCTAAATAGATAGGACTAAAAGACCCATCTACGAACTTGACCTGTACTTTACCAGTGAATCCTCATTGAACAACATCCTCGCTTGAACAACATATTCCCTCGTTTGAACATTATATATCAACCCCTTCGACCTTCGATTCCAATAGATCTCTCCGACGTCCATAGAATTAACAAATGAAAGTCGTCATCCACAGCGGAGAACTATACCGGTTTGAGAATAAAGGGGTAGGGACTGCTATAGCCGAAAATTGGTCGACAAATTTTGTGTCCGGTTTTCACCGGATTCCGGTTGAACTACTTGTCCGGCGAGAAAATAACTTTCTCAATAGCTCAATAGCAATAGCACCTAAATATAGAGCTACAGAGCCCATCTTCGAACTTGACCTATACTTTGACCCGAAGAGTCATCATGCCAAACTTGGACAAAATATGTCAACCCCTTCAAGAGTTACTGTGCGAACAGACGGACGGACGGAATGGACAAACGGACAACTTTTGCGATGTCATAGGTATCCTTCCACTTACGTTTTGGGACCCCCAAAAAACCTAAAGAATTTTATTTCCGACCCCCCCCCCCCCTCCAAATCTTCCCACAGCGCCAGGATTCGGTCCAGTTCTACAAATGATACATCTAGGGCTTATGCTTGTACTTCCTGCAAATTCCGTCCCCATCTATCCACTCCAAGCGTGCCAAAAGATTACCAGTGCCCCTCTCCCAAACTTCCTCCAGTTGCCGGATCCAGTCCGGATCTGAAACGGAACATCTGGAACATGCACTCTTTCCAACTACCAAGTTTAATTCACATCGGATAACTCTATCGAAAGTTACAGATGCCACAAAGTTCTGGACTCCCCCTCAATCCACTACCCTTGGACGACGGATCCTTGAAATGACAATTTTCAAGTCATTTCGGTCAGGTCCCTATTTACATGTCATTTTTTCGTCGTCCTAGCCCATGTGGAAATAACCTAATTTGCGGTCAGCGAACTGACCAGCCGACAAGGCAGAAAAGCATGGCACTTGGGCTATAAAAAGGATTGTTGGGAAGGATGAGGTGGTGTACCATAATCCTGCATTTTGAACAGAAGGGTGCCCCGTACAGAACTTAAAGTACAGGTCCATCATTTCACCATTCCAGGTCCCATAACTGGAAAACGCTGAATATTCGTATTTCCGTAAAAGATGGGTTTCCACCCTCTCAGAACAGAGGCTGAAATGATGACCCTCTCATTCAATAAATGTCGAGGGCCCTTTCCCTGCTCCCATTTTGGGATCCGAAAGTGTCAGTGGAGGGATACCTATGTATGACTTAGTACAAGTTGTCCGTCTGTCTGTCTGTCCGTCGCTCATCTGTTAGCACGACCACTCTCGGAGGGGTTGAGATATTTCGATCAAACTTGGCATGAGGACTCTCTGGATTAAAGTACAGGTCAAGTTCGAAGATGGGTTCTCTAGCCCTATATTTAGGGGTGGGGGAGGGGTTCGAAATTAAGGGCAGGGGCGTCGCTATGGGGTGTGTGGGGGGGGGGTACCACCCACCCCCTTCGAAGAAAGAAAAAAGCTAATCTGGGCGCTCGCAGAGCGCCCGAACACAAAAGTGCAGCTGAATAGGCGCTTACCCAGGAAAGGCGGTTCTGGCTTCTGGAGCGTTTGAGACTTCAGGAATAGGATTCTCAGCAAATATTTCGAGCTTGCCAGATTGAGAATTTTAACACGATCTGTTGTGTACTAGTATCTCTTAATTCATGTAAAAATCAGGCCAATTTTGCTTGTGGCGTACAATTTTAAGAATTTGTTAGTTTCTAGTTAGTTTGTTAAAAAAATAAATCGGCTTCGTGAGAAATGAGTGAAGGTGTAATGACGGGCCTGATTGTTGCAACATGTCAGTTGATTTTTATTTTGTTTTTTTAACAGGAAACTCAGAACAAGTCAGCTCTCTTCCACGTTTTTTTGTTCGGATAATTCATCGGAAAGGGTCAAACTGAAGCATATTGTCAACTTCCAGCTAAAATTCTCACATTTTCTGGATTCGCCATTCGCCCTTCATTTGAATTTGGATCCGAAAAGACGTATTCTGATCATACAGGATTTCACAAAATAATTTTGCCGGAGGCGCCTTTTGTAGTAGGCTCTATTTACTGGAAGCTCGCGTCATTTCATTCGTGTTTTAGGCTTGGAATTTCGGGGCTTGGATCACCTTAATCTAGATTTTATTGGCGGAAGCAATATTTTGCCTGAAAAAAGTCATAGCCTACTTAAAAAATTTAGCCTGCGCCGCTCATTTTCATTCTGTCTGATAGACAGTCATTAGGAACTGCTGTGGGGCGGGCTATTGCGTTAGCAAATTCCTGTTATTACAAACGACGTTCACTTGAAGAGTTTGTAATTTCGCAGTTTCCAGCATGCGATACTGTGTTTCTTGGCCATTTTTTTTAACTGATATGATTCCTGAGCCTTGCTGAAAATCTGTCGTATATTTTGAGGTAGTCACCTCCCACGCCCAAGCCCTTCAAACCACCCCTGAGGTCCTAGATACGACTAGGCTTCTTCACACTTCAACGGTTGCAAGGTATTGAAAGTTTTATGACTACGTGTGCGACGAAAAGCTAAAATGGGCAGCAGGGCGCCGGCCGGCAGGCGCCCTGCCATCCCCCCTCGAGTTTCGGTTAGCGACGCTCCTGATTAAAGAAAAAAAAAATTAACACTAATGAAATAGTCGATATGGGGTAAGGAGACTTGCTGAATCCGAGTATGAAAATTATTTTTACGACGGACAAGTAGTTCACCCGGGATCTGGCACAAACCGAAAAATTTGTGATAAGTCAAAGTTTAATCTGAAGTTGATTAGAGGTTCGACATAGAGGTAAGCAATCGTGCTGAGTCCGAATATGATAATTATTTTCTCGCCAGACAGTTAGTCCGGCCGGAATCCGGCCAAAACCGGAAGATCTGTTTAAAGTAACAGTTTTCTTTGTATTTTATAAGATGTTTGATTTGCGGGTAAGAAGACATGTACATGCTGAATACATATATGACAAACATTATCTCACCGGACTTATAGATCTCTCGGAGTCCGGCTGAAACAGGAAAATTTTTTAAAAGTAAAAGTTATATCTGAAGTTGACTAGAGGTTTGATGTAGGGGTAAGGAGATTTTGCAGAAGTAATGAAGAAAGTTTTGATCAGTTTCGTCAAATCCTGAATCCATATCTGAACTTTGTCTTCTCAGATGATTACCATTGGCCTTAACCTGTTTCTAAATTTTAATAGTACAAATATTCTGTCAAAGACCGAATATCTACAAGACCCAGTTGTCTGGATCAAATATTAAATTTGTTGGATCCCATCGATACCTTTGGTCTTGTTCTTGTTGCTGGGGCAAAGGGGGTTGAGAGATGGCAATCTAAACCAATGCTGGGCACCCTGCATCCACCAGACCTTTTACAGAATCAGTTGGCAAAGATCTAACCCTGTGGTACCAAAAAGTTCCTTACGTTATGAAATCAAGGAAAGTAGAAAGGGGCTCGACTGCATGGTTTCGAAGATGTTGGAATTCTATGACTAGCTTCTCTCTAAGCTTGTCATCAATGGTTGAAACAGCAAGCGGGCTTGGTTCATTTGCAAGAAAGGTTCCATAGTCAGTACTCTGCAGATGCAACTTCAAGTCTAAAAACAATAGAAAATGTCAGTAAATGGTTTAATATAAAAATAAGTTTGATATGCGTCGAATTTCTCTTTAGGCTTGATTTTGCACATACTATGCAACCTTGAACATTTTTAGAAGGCAACTTGCTGTGTTAATAGAAACAACATACAACATACAAAAAAATCTTGCAGTATTTGCTACTAGCAAACTGAAACGGACCACAGAAAGCTTCAGCATAGCAGTGGTACATAAGAAACTGCACGGTAGCTCTTGGCTACTAAACTGTGTAGAAGAAGGTATAGGATACTCCGAAAAATATATAGAGAGATTGCACCATACCCAATGAAAACAGACGGGATTGTAATGAGAAAATCTAACATTAGGAAGTAGCCTATAGAAATTTCGACTTTGAGACTCAATTACCGGCCTTTGATAGCCACTTTGAGCCAGCAAACGGCAGGATCCTTAATCTGGCTCCTTCTTGTTGGAATAGTATAACTTTTGTAAATGAGTGTTCTTTCTGATCAGGTTCAGGTTCAGGTTCTTTTATTTCGAAAACACTTTGTGACAAAATATTGGCCGGCAGGGATACAAGCTAATTAGCTCTGCCCCATCAGAGTTTGAAGGCGTGAAGGTTTGTAAGCAAAGACGGAGTCTCGTCCTATTGGTTATTTATGACACATTTCTTCAAATCCGCGTCACCGCCGACCAATAGGATTCGAGACTACTTTTTTGTGTTAAAACTTTGAAGCCTTCAAGCTCTTACTTCCTTGGAAACTCTTTTGCAAAAATGGAATTGTACGATAAAGGAATAGCCCAATTAACATTCCTGCAAGTCCCTGGTCCAGAATGATGGTCAAACACCGATAATTTAATTTCAAAGTTGAAAGTCCTATACCTCCCAATGTTAACTTTTTGTTGTTACATCCCATGATGATGGTGTAGCGATATCCATTTTCACCGGGTAGGGTGCAATCTCTCCATTACCAAAACTTGAACACAGGTGACAGAATCTGATCTAAACATGCCCTTCGTAAGGGATTTATGTGTTTGTGAAATTGCCATGTTCTTTGACAAGAGTTCCAGATCTGCTAAAGGCATTTTTTCATGCTCCCACAAAAAGTTTGTGGGTTGATTGTGGCTCGAAAAGTGTTTACAAGTGTGTTTCCTCGACCAACAAGATTTTCCTGGCTTGCTTTGTGGCTCAAATTTGACAAACAACTGGCTAGGTGATTGTTGATTTTGTGGCCCAATTCTGGCAGGAAATTCAAACTAAGCAGCAAAATAGTGTCTAAACAATAAAGCTAACTATTTTTTCAAGAATATAGACTTAAAACTGAGGATACTTTTTGTACAGAATGATCAGGAAATAAGCCTGGAGTTCTATTTACTGAGATTTTACATGAATTTTATTTTTATTTTCAGATATTTAAAATTACCACCCAAAAAATAAAGAAAGTGGTGTTTCCGCAAGTTTCAACTAGTGGCTCGACTGTGTGGCACACAATCCTGTTTCCACAACAAACACTCAGAAGTGTGTGGCCCACAATTGTATTGCGGTAAAAGGCCTTTAGACTAGTTCTGCCTGTACTTTACTATTACAGACTACCTATGAAACCTGTAACTTAAATTGCGAGGCATTACTAGTCAAAATGTTTGGCGGGGGGGCCAGGGGGGGGGGGCAATCTATTTACCAAGTGGCTAGTCACTTTTATAGATGGTTATTGCAGAAAATAAAAAACGTTTTCAAGAAAAAGACAGTTTTGACGAAAATCTATTGATTTTCAGAAAAACCGACTGTTTTTCAGAAAAAAAAGCTACTGACTGTTATAATGAAAAAGATGACTGATTTTCACAAGAACCAACTGTTTTCAGGAAAAAATCAATGTTTCTTACGAAAAACCACTGCACTTCACACCAACTCGGTTATTTTTACCATCTGGCAGATAACATTAGGGGGGGGGGGGCATCCCCTTTATATGCGATGCCACTGCTTAAATAAGCTCACTAGGCTATTATAAGTCTGAGCTGCTGAAGTTCCAGACCAGCTCCAGACTGGCTGAGGATAACTTACCATCCAATGTTTCACACTGAACAAGGTTAAGGTAATCAGTTTGCTTGAGAATCCCACATTTGAAACCTCTACAAAGCCCCTCTAGGTATCCATTGTCGACGTTGAACATAAAGTCATACATTCTTTGTTCTGCTCTATCAGGGTTTGGCTAATTTTAGTCAATTTCAGAACAGAACAGATTTCAGATATTTACGTACAAATAAAACTAATGTCACATGACACAAGCAGCGTTGTCACCTAAGTTCAACTACAGATCAACAGGAGTTACAAAGGTTAAAAAGAAAGAAAAAAGGCTAAAGTAGGCCAGTTTAGCTCACAAAAATGTCTCTATGCTTTTGGTCCGGGCTTCTTGCCCGACAGAACATATTTGGGGGTAAAATTGTGCCGACGGATTACTTCAGAAGTATTTCTGTTGGCTAGACTGGAGCTAATTTTCGTAAAAAAATGTGCTGAGAAATAAGGTTGGTTTGACGGTGCTTTGTGCCGACAAAAGCTTATTTTGGACCGAATTGTGCAGACCAAATCACTTCTCAGACCCATGTTGCCCCCCCCCCCCCTCCCTAGTTATACCCTTGCCACCTACTCGTAACATTCTGTGTTATAATGAGCTCATAGCTATCGTTGTATTTGTTAAAGTTTCCGGTAATAACAGGGCATTGATCGAGGTTCAGCATTACTTGCGCTTTTGCAGATACCATGGTATTTGATACCACGGTCTAAAGGCATTCTTGCAGTTATCGTGGTATCTGGCGGGTTAACGTGGTATCTGGTATTCAAATACTACGGTCCGACCGTGGTAACTGGTCGTGGTATCTGAAAAGTCATCTTACTTTCTTCATATTTTGTCAGATTGGTGAGAAAGAAGTTTACCACTTAGTGCTGTGACTGAATATCTGTTTTCTTTTCGGAAGACTTGGAAAAGCGCAATTTCGGCAGTTGTCATTTTGCAGAGCAACCGCATATCGGATACCGCGGTCAGGGGTGTCGCAAGGGGGGGGGGTGCAGCACCCCCCACCTTTTTGAGATTCGGTAAAATTTTGGGCCGGAGGCCCAAAATTTTACTAAAATTGTTCGGTATTTTTTCGATAGCAGAACTGTTCGATATATTTACGGGGATTCGGTAGTTATATAGAATCCTAAATAGGCTATCTGTATAAATCTCTTCGGTATAATGATCGGGATTCGGTATATTTGCCAGTATTCGGTAGTTATCACGAATTTGGTGAGAGAACTTACTGAAATCATTTGGTTATTTTTCGATGCCGGAACTATTCGGTATATTTATGGAGATTCCGTAGTTACACAGAACCCCGAATAAGCTATTGGTTCAAAATTATTCGGTATCATGATTAGGATTCGGTAATTTATTCAGTATAATTTCCAGGATTTGGAAGTTAACCACCAATACCGACTTTGTTCCAGTTTCGACAAAAGTATACCGAATATGAATATTGTTCGGTAGTCTTTCGATACCAAACAATTCGGTATAATAACCGGGATACGCTAGTTATACAGAATCCCGAACATGCTATCGGCCTAACTTATTCGGTATAATAAGTGGAATTCGGTAATTTATTCGTTATAATTGCCAGGAATTGGAAGTTACCACGAACCTCGAAACTCAGAAGAGGTCAAGTGAAGCACTGGTCGCAGACAAAAGGGATGATCTATGATATCATCGATAGTCCTTACTTTTATTTTGGATTCCAAAAACAATATCTATTCATTTCGAAAATTCCGCCTGCAGCACTTTTCGTAATATTCTCTATTTTGTGTAACGTCGCGTCATTTGACGAGGGTTTCAAGCCAGTTTTAGGGTTGAGATTTCGAAACATTAAAAGCTAGAATTTGGATGGAAATTAAGATTGAAATTAAAAGCAAAAAAAATTTCGCCTGCGGCGCTCACTTTATCTGATTATGGGTAGTATATTGGCTAGACTACAGTTACTGCTGCTGCCGGAACGTCGCTCCATCCGCTTTGGGAACTTCTTGGAGTTTCGGTGTTTAATCAACGGTAAATGATAAAATTGTAAGGGAAGCCGTTAGTTTTAGCCTACAGCAAAAAAAATTATTTGGAAAATTTTCGCCTGTGGCGCTCGATTTCTATTGGCTATAAGAGATAGAAGCTGTTACTGCAATCAAGTCCGGCAGTATATTCTCCATGTGGCCTTCGCCAGAGCGCTGCCTAATAGTTGGCTTATCGTCCTTCATGGTGCCCTTTATTGTTACTCTTCCTACGTAATCGTCTCTGTTCCATAATTTAAAGCTCAAATTCTTAGTTCTAGGATTCGGTAAAATTTTTGAAAGATTCGGTAAAATTTTTGCTCTGCACCCCCCCCCCCCCCCACCGAAAATGCACTTGCGACGCCCCTGACCACGGTAACTGCAAAAACGACTAATTGCAGATCTAGTTACCATGGTAACAGATATCATGGTATCTGCAAACACGCAACTATTATCTTAAGCTAGAATAGTTAAATTTTAAAAGCAGAAATCACTTTTTGTGTTGATAATTGGCTGACAAGTTCAAACGACAATTTTTATTATTCATCTACATATACCGTGGATTACATATACATATCCAGATGCAGGGTATGGACCCAGAATTATGAAAATGTCGTTATAGAAGTCCTGGAAACGGGGGCGCGGCTTTGGGTCTAGAGGCCTATTCTTGCCGTTCCCCGATATGAAGGGGTGAATCGGGTCAGTAGAAAAATAATTGACTTTAAAAATAATAATTGGTTTAAACAGAAATGATTAATTTATACGTTGGGAAATTATTTGTTTTTATAAATAACAATTAGTTTAAACAGAAATAAATAAGTTTTCAAGAATATAATGAGGTTTCAGAAAAAAAAAATAGTTGTCTTTTAATAAAATAATGAGGTTTAAACTAAAATATTTAGCTTAAACATTGAAAACATCACTAAATACAATCTTGTTCTGATTTTTAAGTCAAATAGAAAGGTTATCTAAATCATTTTATTTTTAATTCGAATTATTTCAAAATTCTAAGTTAAAACCAAATATTCCAATTTTCATGGGGCGAATCGGATCAGTAGACTGAAAACACAGCGGGTGAAGCAGCCATAGGTAACGGTCAATTATTGAAATGCGACGCTACCGCAGGAAAAGAATAAAGCAATGCGGCAACAAATGAACATGATGTAATTTAGGTCCCATGTTTCTGTTGTTTATTGGAGCTTCCAGAATTTCTTCTCTATGCTCCAATATTGGTTGGTAATGTTGCTTATTTCGTCTTTTTCTTCGATTGAGGCAAAGAGCCATTCAAGCGTCGCATTTCAGTATTTGACCGTTACCGAAGGCTGCTTCACCCGCTGCGTTTTCTGTCTACTTATCCGATTCGCCCCATGAAAATTGGAATATTTGGTTTTAACTTAGAATTTTGAAATAATTCGAATTAAAAAAAATTATTTAGATAACTTTTCTATTTGACGTAAAAATCAGAACAAGATTGTATTTAGTGATTTTTTCAATGTTTAAGCTAAATATTTTAGTTTAAACCTCATTATTTTATTAAAAGACAACTATTTTTTTTTCTGAAACCTCATTATTTTCTTGAAAACTTATTTATTTCTTTTTAAACTAATTATTGTTTTTAAAATCAAAGATTTTCCCAACGTATGTCTTAATCATTTCTTTGTAAACCAATTATTATATTTAAAGTCAATTATTTTCCCTACTGACCCGATTCATCCCTTCATACCCCGAGGACTCCTCGGGGAATACAAGGGAACTGCGAGAATAGAGGGACTGAGTCCACGCGGACTCCACGTCCGGAAAACAACGAGAACACGGGGAATGCTTCCAAAATGAATTTTCTTCCAAAAAGAAACATGCAGTTGAGGAAATTAGTCTGGATCCACTTTATTTTTGGTTTTGTTTATTCTGATTGTTCTTAATTAATTTTACACTACACCTACACTAGCAAAAATTTATTCCCCTCTGAATATGAAAGGGAGTCGTTATTGATGATGGTGATGATAATTAGAGCATTCCCCGTCTGTGGGGACTCGCGAGAATACGGGGAGTGAGTCCCCGGGACAAACAAAAACGCGGGGACTCCTCAAGTGGAGTCCTCGGGGGACGCCGAGATAGGATGAAGGTCCGTGAAAATGCTCCAATAAACCAGAACTGGCACTAAAGCGGGTCTGCACTGGCTGCTTTTCTTCCACGGTCTGTTGGTTATATGTCAATACACTGAAAACAAAAACAGAAACAGTAAAAACAGCAAAAATGATTACTATGGTAGGCTAGGACCAGAGCAAGACAGCTGATGGACACGTAACTTGCACTCATTGCTAACCTCATGGAGATCAGCCCGGTTGAAGTTCCTGTTTGAAGATTTTGGCGATGCGATCATTTTGCACAAATTAAAACATTTTTCTTTTCGATTAATATAGAATATCTCGATGGGGTCCCAAACATTGAACATTTATTGACTTCTTGATCCAGACAATCAGGTCCTAGAGACTTCCTGTTTTCGCCAGACCTCGTAAGCATATTACTATTTGTGTTGCGAGAGCAACACTTTGGTTTTGTCCTCGTTTTTTTTTTTTTTTTTTTTTTTTTTCCTATGACTCCGATTTCATTTTATTCCTGGTAACTGAGAAGGGTCTAACCTGTGCGGTTTTTATGCGAAAGTGTGGACCTTAGGCCGGATTGATGAATATGACATTACATTTTGGAAAGCTCCGTAGAACTCTTGCCTGGGGCCAATAAGGATGGTTTTTGCTTGTCCTCGAGCCAGAGCCTACGGTTTGCGAAGTGAAGTGGAGTTGTATAGCCTATGTCAGAGAGGACTATCTGAAGTTGTGTAGCGAACCTTTCGTTTCATCAAAAGATGTTTCTGCTTTCGAGTGGAAAGCTCCGTTCTAGCACGCAAGCATGCAGGCACCAGTTTCAAATTGAAGATGGACTAAAATCTATAAGTGTTAAATATATGCGGCAGTTAGCCGGCCCCACAGCCAACATATCTTCTTTGAGTGATAAATAGAAAAATCTACAGAGACAAAAAAGTGGCTTTTTCCCACGGGTCCGAAAGTGCTGCCATCTATTGTTTCTGTCCATGTCTGCGACGATTTCAGCTGAGTTTATAAATTTTTTTTTTTTGCACTTTGGTTTGTGGTAGAGTAACGGTATCAGATGTGCCTCTTAAACTTTAAAAGTTCTCTCATTGCTAAAGAAACTAGAGCTTATCCTTTGCTCCTTTCTAAGTCGTGACGTTAGAAAGTTGGCCTACGGCAAAAAAGTCAACTTTTGAACTAAGACAGGTAGAATTTTTTTTTCGACGGCAATCGATAGCCATTGATGAGCTGATCAGAGTATATGTCATCCATTTTTTGGTACAAAAATTCCTTCATGAGATACACCAGTTTGAAAATTTCAAAGGGGTTGACAACTTCATAGTAAGGTACATTGAAACCAAAAATAGGCGATACCAGTTATGATACATATAGGGGACTTTTAAGCAACAGTCGACTGTTAGCCCATAATCATCTTCGGTAATGAGGGGTTTGCAGCTTTTGCTAGTTGGTATACCTGTTATTTGTTTCCGGTGTATTCGATGGTAAGAACAATTTGGTTCCCAATGGTAAGATATGCAAGGGACTTGTAAGTAATAATCGGCTGTTATGGTACAATCATCTTCTGCGATGATGGGTTTGCAGCTTTTGCTAGCTGGTGTACCCATTATTTGTTTCCGGTTAACTTAATGTATATCACGGGAGAGGGACTTGTAAGTAGGAATCGGTTCACGAGGGGCTAGGAATTTTTGCAAATGGGTGCACATTGTATTCGATTTCTATAAATCTGACAGTAAGAAAATTTGTGTCGATGGTCTATCAATGTAACCGAGGATTAACTGTTTACACAACGGATACAAACGAAAATGTAAAGCAATGAGGTAGTTTCATAATAATTAATAGTGTCATCTATGGTATTTTAATCCTGAAAAGTTACGGATAGCTTTCTATTACCAACTAGATTATATAAGATATTGTTACAAGTTTTCATCCGTCACGATGTCTACGATTGAAAAGGATAAAGTACAACTGATTGCAAAGTTAATTTAGTATTTCTGTAAATATGACAGTAAGAAAGTTTGTATCGATGGTCTATCGCTGTAACCTAGGATTAACTGTTTACGCAACGGGTACAAACGATACGGTAATGTAAAACAATAAGGTAATTTTGTAATAATTAATAGTGTCATCTATGGTATTTTAATCCTGAAAAGTTACGGATAGCTTTATAATATCAACTAGATTATATAAGATATTGTTCCAAGTTTTCATCCGTCACGATATCTACGATTGAAAAGGATAAAGTTCAACTTCGACGGCAATTGATAGCCGCTGATGAGCTGATCAAAGTATATGACATCCATTTTTTGGTAAAAAAAAATCCTTTATGAGATACACCAGTTTGAAAGTTTCAAGGGGTTGACAACTTCAGTAGTAAGGTACACACTGAAACCAAAAATAGGCGATACCAGTCGTGAGACATTTAGGGGACTTGTACGCGACAGGCGACTATTAGCTCATAATCATCTTCGGCAATGAGGGGTTTGCAGCTCTCGCTAGTTGGCGTACCTGTCATTTGATGAACAATTTGGTTCCCAAATGTAAAACATGCAAGGGACTTGTAGGTAATAATCGGCTGTTATGCTACACAAATCTTCAGCGATGAGGGGTTTGCAACTTTTGCTAGTCGGTGTAGCCAGTATTTTTATCCGGTGAACTTGATGTCTATCACGGGAAAGGGACTTGTCAGTAGAATTGGTGCACGAGGGGCTAGAAATTTGTGCAAATTGTTGCACATTGTATTCGATTTATATAAATCTGACGGTAAGAAAGTTTGTATCGTTGGTCTATCGCTGTAACCTAGGATTTACTGTTAACGCAACGGGTACAAACGATACTGTAATGTAAAACAAGGTAGTTTCGTAATAATTAAAATTGTCATCTATGGTATTTTAATCCTAAAAAGTTACGGATAGCTTTATAATACCAACCAGATTATATAGGATATTATTCCAAGTTTTCATCCGTCACGGTGTCTACGATTGAAAAGGATAAAGTTCAACTGACTGCAAAGTCAATTTAGTCCCTTTTTCCGATATGCTTTTGTTGTGGTTAGGGCAATCGATAGCCCTTGAAGAGCTGATCAAAATATATGCCATCCATTTTTTTGAACAAAAATCCTTCATGAGATAAACCAGTTTGAAAGTTTCAAGGGGCTGACAACTTCAGGAGTAAGGTACACACTGAAACCAAAAATAGGCGATACCAGTTGTGAGACATGTAAGGGACTTGTAAGCAACAGTCGACTGTTAGCTCATAATCATCTTCGGCAACGAGGACTTTGCAGCTTTTGCTAGTTGGTATACCTGTTATTTGTCTCAGGTGTATTCGATGGTAAGAACAATTTTGTTCCCAATTGTAAGACATGCATGGGACTTGTAAGTAATAATCGGCTTTTATGCTATAATCATCTTCAGCGATGAGGGGTTTGCAACTTTTGATAGCTGGTGTATCCATTATTTGTTTCCGGTGAATTCGATGTCAATCACGGGAGACGGACTTGTAAGTAAGATCGGTTCACGAGGGGCTAGAAATTTTTGAAAATTGGTGCACATTGTATTGTAAGTAATAATCGGCTGTTCTGCTACAATCATCTTCTGCGATGATGGGTTTGCAGCTTTTGCTAGCTGGTGTACCCATTATTTGTTTCCGGTTAACTTAATGTATATCACGGGAGAGGGACTTGTAAGTAGGAATCGGTTCACGAGGGGCTAGGAATTTTTGCAAATGGGTGCACATTGTGTTCGATTTCTATAAATCTGACGGTAAGAAAGTTTGTGTCGATGGTCTATCAATGTAACCGAGGATTAACTGTTTACACAACGGATACAAACGAAAATGTAAAGCAATGAGGTAGTTTCATAATAATTAATAGTGTCATCTATGGTATTTTAATCCTGAAAAGTTACGGATAGCTTTCTATTACCAACTAGATTATATAAGATATTGTTCCAAGTTTTCATCCGTCACGATGTCTACGATTGAAAAGGATAAAGTACAACTGACTGCAAAGTTAATTTAGTCCCTTCTTCCTATATTATTTTGTTGTTGTTTTTACAACGCTGAAGAATACCCTTTGATCATATGATTAATTTTTTTAGAACATCCCGTTTAAAAAGCTTATACTATAATCATCTTCAGCGATGAGGGGCTTGCAACTTTTGATAGCTGGTATATCCATTATTTGTTTCCGGTGAATTTGATGTCAATCACGGGAGAGGGACTTGTAAGTAAGAATCGGTTCACGAGGGGCTTGAAATTTTTGAAAATTGGTGCACATTGTATTCGATTTCTGTAAATATGACAGTAAGAAAGTTTGTATCGATGGTCTATCGCTATAACCTAGGATTAACTGTTTACGCAACGGGTACAAACGATACGGTAATGTAAAACAATAAGGTAATTTTGTAATAATTAATAGTGTCATCTATGGTATTTTAATCCTGAAAAGTTACGGATAGCTTTATAGTATCAACTAGATTATATAAGATATTGTTCCAAGTTTTCATCCGTCACGATATCTACGATTGAAAAGGATAAAGTTCAACTTCGACGGCAATCGATAGCCGCTGATGAGCTGATCAAAGTATATGACATCCATTTTTTGGTAAAAAAAATTCCTTTATGAGATACACCAGTTTGAAAGTTTCTAGGGGTTGACAACTTCAGTAGTAAGGTACACACATTAAAACCAAAAATAGGCGATACCAGTTGTGAGACATTTAGGGCGACTGTTAGCTCATAATCATCTTTGGCAAAAACTTTTCCTGGCTATGGCCCTCTTCGATAGGATGTTTGATTTCCGACGAAACTAGAGTTGCATTTTGCTAGATAACACGGTATCTGGTACTATATTTGATTTTTATAAACAAAATTGCCAAATTTTAGAAGGTTACTCGAAATAAATGAAGAAATAAATCGAATTCACTTGTTTAGAATTACTTCATTCCAATCACGTCAGAAGTGCCAAAATTCTTTCCTACTAATTTGACAAAAACATTTTGGTGATGATGGAAGTGAGACAACCATTTCAGATACCACGGTCATTACGACAGTCTGGCCATATACTCACTAACTGCAAACACGACTTTTGATCGCGGTATCAGATACAACGGTAACTGCAAAAACGGTTTAGACCTTGCCATCTGCAAAAACGCAACCAGGGATTTTCAGAATATACCGAGAGACAACTTCAGGAGTTAAGGTACACACTGATGTAGCGTACGGACAAGAAATCCCGTCGAGTAGAAAGGAATTCCGGTCGACTCGAAAGGATTCCGTTCGTGAAGACGAGTAGAAAAAAAGTCTAGCGGGACGGGAATCCTTTCATGATGAAAGGAATTCCGGTCCACTTGAAAGGAATCTTGACGGCGGCGCTGGTAAAAAGTACAAAAAAAAGGCTAGGTAGCTTTTGAGAGCAGCAGTCATCAGTACTGATGTCATAAATGCTCTCAAAAGATTTTTTTTATTGGATAGTGAATTTATTTATGTCAGATTTTCTGGTTTGACGAATTAATTTTGTTCCCTCTGCCTGTAAACATAATCTTGTCACCAAGATCGGATTCTGTTCAAGTTTTCCTGTACTTGTAAACGCTGCATGAAACCAAAAATAGGCGATACCAGTTGTGAGACATGTAAGGGACTTGTAAGCAACAGTCGACTGTAAGCAACAGTCGACTGTTAGCTCATAATCATCTTCGGCAACGAGGAGGTTGCAGCTTTTGCTAGTTGGTATACCTGTTATTTGTTTCCGGTGTATTCGATGGTAAGAACAATTTGGTTCCCAATTGTAAGACATGCATGGGACTTGTAAGTAATAATCGGCTTTTATGCTATAATCATCTTCAGCGATGAGGGGTTTGCAACTTTTGATAGCTGGTGTATCCATTATTTGTTTCCGGTGAATTTGATGTCAATCACGGGAGACGGACTTGTAAGTAAGATCGGTTCACGAGGGGGTAGAAATTTGTGAAAATTTTTGAATTGGTGCACATTGTATTCGATTTCTGTAAATATGACAGTAAGAAAGTTTGTATCGATGGTCTATCGCTATAACCTAAGATTAACTGTTTACGCAACGGGTACAGACGATACGGTAATGTAAAACAATAAGGTAGTTTTGTAATAATTAATAGTGTCATCTATGGTATTTTAATCCTGAAACGTTACGAATAGCCTTCTTCCGATATTGTTTTGTTGTTGGTTTTACAACGCTAAAGAACAGCTTTTGATTATGTGATTATTCTTTTTAGAACATACCATTTTAAAAGCTTCGATAAGTTGACAATTTCAGCATTTAACCGACAGCGAAGAAACAAAACCAAAGTGTTGCTCTCGCAACACTTTAGCCGGCGAAGCCGGACAAAGGTTGCCGCAACACTTCACGTTGCCCGGGCAACGTAGGTCTAGTTATTTACTATAACAGTGTGCGTATCGGAGGGTGGTGGACACTGAATGGCCGTCATAGTCTCGACAGGTCTGGAGACCGCAGTGCAACGGTCAAGGGTAGCGACTCTTTCTGCAATGAAACGGATACGCAACAGAAACGGATACACAATGAAACGGATACGCAATCATACGCAACAGAACTTAGCTGGCTAGTCAACACAGAAGCTGGAACGATTGGAACTTTGCTTGGAAACCGTATGACGAAGTCGGGAACAGCAACCCCCAAATCATCACAGCGACGGAAAGCATCAATAATGTCACATATATGATTGACATGTGAATTTCTTCTCGGAGGGAGCTCATCGGGAAAAGCTAGACCCCACAAAACCTTTTTCCCAGCAATAATCGCTTAAGCAGTGAAAAACTCCGCAGCAAACTTTTTGACCGAAGTAGGATCGACACCCGAGTCAAGACTTTTCTGTAAAAAATTCGGAGCAGGTTGGTACATCAGACTAGAAGATCATTGCCTTCGCTTGGCGCCATTCCACGAACAAAAGCTTACGATAACGATTTTCAACGGTCACAGTTTGAGAAAGTTATCCGTAATTTGCGACCGTTCAGGTCAACTGTCAGTTGAAGACTGTGTCAAGAATGTGTTATTTTGCAGCAGGGATTCCGACTAGAACTGACTATTTCAAGTTTTTTTTTTCATGAAAGTTAAATTAAGCTGTGTATTTTTACAGAGATGATTCCGACCAAAGTGAAAATTTCCTGAAAATAAATTTCTCTCCCAACTTACTCTCTGTTTTGGGCCAAAAGTCACTCTCTAAATATTTTTGATGTCGCAACGCTGCTTTGAAGTCGGTCTTAAATTTTATTTCAACATATATATGGAAAGAGGAGACAGGTGAATCATAGAGTTTTAGGTACATACAGTAGACGTATCCTTATTTGAACAGTTAATTACATACTTTTTTTATGTTATGGAGGCTCTGGTGATGGAAGAAATTAAGAGTACTTGCACTACTCCTGATTTTCAATTCGGTTTTAATTGTTTAAGAAAGGTCAAGGTCGCGAACACATGTACAGTATCCTTGCAAATCTGCTACTAGAATTTGAAGGTTCGGATGAAAGCATCATAATCGCAAGTCACGATGTACATCGCGCCTTTGATAGTACATCGCGCCTTCTCCTGTCCGCAGCCTGTCCGCACACAAGAGAGGTCTTGACTCTTCAATCATTGTTCCCTACCATGCCGTGTACTGTAAGCTCCATGTTAAAGTAAAATATCCTTCTAAGGAAGGACAGGTAGTTTCAGATAAAGTTATTCCTGTACGCAATGGTATTAGACAAGGTGCCCTTTCGTCTCCACCTGTGTACAATAACCTGAGCCGTTCGATCCAGTCAACCACAAACCCCTGATTTTTGGATACCCTATGACAAACGGCGGATATGTCTAGCGTTTGACATACCCTATGCCTAACGCTGGATACACCATGCAAGGTGCTGAATACTGTAACCCAGTAAAATATTGATGATTTGAGTGAAGCTAAAAATCAACCAATCAGAACTCCTTTCTATTGAGGTCGGTCAGGGTTAGGTTACCAACAGGTATCCAGCGTTTGGCATAGGGTATCCAGCGTTAGGCATAGGCTATGCTAAATGTTAGATATACCCAGCGTTTGGCATAGGGTATCCAAAAATCAGGGATTTGTGGTAGACTGGTTTGATCTCACGTATTGAAGAGAATTTTACTATACTTAGTCACTTGTATGCGATCATAGGGCTCGCTTTTAACCCTATGACAAACGACAAACAAACGAGTGAAGCTAAAAATCAACCAATCAGAACTCCTTTCTATTGAGGTCGGTCAGGGTTAGGTTACCAACAGGTATCCAGCGTTTGGCATAGGGTATCCAGCGTTAGGCATAGGCTATGCTAAATGTTAGATATACCCAGCGTTTGGCATAGGGTATCCAAAAATCAGGGATTTGTGGTAGACTGGTTTGATCTCACGTATTGAAGAGAATTTTACTATACTTAGTCACTTGTATGCGATCATAGGGCTCGCTTTTAACCCTATGACAAACGACAAATAAACGGCGGATATGTCTAGCGTTTGACATACCCTATGCCTAACGCTGGATACACCATGCAAGGTGCTGAATACTGTAACCCAGTAAAATATTGATGATTTGAGTGAAGCTAAAAATCAACCAATCAGAACTCCTTTCTATTGAGGTCGGTCAGGGTTAGGTTACCAACAGGTATCCAGCCTTTGGCATAGGGTATCCAGCGTTAGGCATAGGCTATGCTAAATGTTAGATATACCCAGCGTTTGGCATAGGGTATCCAAAAATCAGGGATTTGTGGTAGACTGGTTTGATCTCACGTATTGAAGAGAATTTTACTATACTTAGTCACTTGTATGCGATCATAGGGCTCGCTTTTAACCCTAGTAAAAGTGATGTGATTGTTTTTAATGGTAGAAAGTGTGATATTTCTTTGATTAAGGTGAAGTTAGGGGACATAGTACTAAGCTCTTCCGAATGACTGACTTACCTCGGGTTGCCCATCGGTCAAGACCTACGATCTACACGTTCCGGCCTAATCGCGCATTCTTCTACTAAAGTCAGAAAAGCATATGGTATGCTTGCTGTGTCGAAAGCGTGTTACAACAGACTGGTGCTAGCGCAGCTGTAGCCAGAAGAATACAGACGATCTTGCATTACCGCATGCACTTGTTCTATCACCTTTCTGGAAACTTTTCCACACATCTGATGTTAGACTATTACAAGTACTTTTTACAAATATGCTAAATTCCTGCTCGCGCTACCGCTGTGGTCTCGTAATCGACGAGTTACACGAAATCATGGTATTAAAGATCCGATTGAGGCTGTGCTAGAGCGTCATGCTCGATTTCTGGAATCCCTCGACCCTCTAAACAGCCTCTATCCAGCAATTAAACAATAGTTACAGAAATAGTGTATATATAATAGTCATAGTGTATTTTTCTCTCTTTTTTGAATTATGTATTGCCAAGTTAAAATTGTATCTTGTGTGTTGTTCGTTGTTCTACTTTCTTTATTTCTCTTTTTTATACTCCATCAGTGACATTTTATATAAAGATGGGTAATAAACATATTCAGTCATTCATTCATTTAATGTGAACAGTGCAGTTTTGGCTAAATGCTCCAGTAAAGGTATGCTTATCATTCAAGCATACCTCTACTGGACCATTTAATCCAAAACAAAAGCAGCGTTCGATTCAGCCTTGTCCCGGTCCTGTCAGCCAAATTTGTTCCAGTCTCAATCCTTCGATGTAGGTTAGAGCTATGAAGGTAACCTGTGATGGCCAGTCCATTGGTAAGAGGCTGAAACACACCCTGATTCACACATCTCTTTATTTCCAGACAGTATCAGATGAGTGAGAAAAATGACATCTATTCACAAAAAGGTAACAAAACTCATGCGACAGTTGTCATTCTCCAACTCATCAGAAGGAGGAAATGATGGTGGTGACCCTGGTGGGAGCTCAAGAAGACACAACCCTCTTATGAAAAGCAAAAGTGGGAACAGCATTCCAGCGAAGCAACATAGCAGGGGAAGCTTTGAGCGAAAATCATCAAAAATAAAGGCATCAGAAGCAGGAAGCACATCTGCTTCAACTTCCTGCTTTCTTCAGAACTATTTGACAAGGTATTTCTAAGTTTGTATATTACAAAACTGATATTAGTCCACTCTCGTCTGATGATAGTTTTTTAAGCTTTGATGTGGGGTAAATGAACAAGAGACTAAGATGTGAAAAAAGGGAAGAATATGTTGAGCTAGATTAGCTATCATCAAACATTCCACTGCATATCATTAAACACAATTGTTTCTTGTCGGCCAGTGTGGTTCTTCAGAATCCAGAAAAATACAGGTTAGTTTTTATGGCACTTGAGCTTACTCAAGTGCCATATAGCGATTGTAATTTCTGTCCGTCAGTCGGTCTGTCGGTCCCGGTTTTGCTAGTTCGGGCACTTCCAGATAAGCTAGGACGATGAAACTTGGCAGGCATATCAGGAACTGGATCAGATTAAATTAGAAATTGTCGCTTCCTCGATCCGACCATCTGGAGGGGAGTGGAGGGAGGGGGAATCCGGAAAAAATAGGAAAAATGAGATATTTTTAGCTTACGAACGGGTGATCGGATCTTAATGAAACTTGATATATGGAAGGACTTCGTGTCTCAGACCCGCCATTTCCAGACCGGATCCGGTGACACTGGGGGGAGTTGGAGGGGGAAACTGGAAATCTTGAGAGTGGAGGGATCCGGATTTCTAGCAATCCCGCGAGTTCGGCATACTTCCTGATGTCCTAGGGCGATGAAACTTGGCAGGTATGTCTGGGATCCGAACAGATTGACTTGAGAACAGCCGTTTCCCCGACCCGATCATCGTGGGGGGAGTGGGTGGATGGGGAGTCCGGAATCTAGTGGCGTGCATAACTTTTGAACGGGTGATCGGATTTGAATGAAACTTGTCTGGTGAGCTATCGCCTCGGACGTTCAGTGTCACGTCCGGGTCGGGTCCGATACTTGTGGGGATGGGGGAGGGGGTGTTGGTGGAAAACTCAAGAAACTCTAAAAGCAGAGGGATTGGGACGAAACTTAATGGATGGAACAAGCATTAGGCCTAGATGAAATTGAAGGAGCCAGATGGTTTCGGGGCTCTGTGCATGGGGGGAGTTGGAGGGGGTTTCCTGGAATTCCGGTAGTCGTGAGTTAGAATAGTTCCAGATGTAAAAAGAGAACGAAACTTTGCAGGCATATTAGCGACCCGAATTATCTTGACTTAAGAACCTGACACAACATAACCCCCGGAAACTTCCGTTCCTAGATCCGAGCATTTTTTGGGGAGCAAGAGAAGAGAAATATGGAAATTGACTTCTATAAATTGCGAACGAGTGGTCTGATTCGAGTGAAACTTCATGGGGGATACGAATCGATGGCCTCGACATGTAAAACATGCGTTCGAACCATATGCGACCACGATTAGGGGAATTGGGGGTGTGGGGACTTTTGACATGCACAAAAACCAAACGGATGGACCGAATGAGATGCAAATTCGACAGTGCCGAGTTTATGCGGCCTATATTTGTTATTTGGCGTCCGGGCCGGATTCGGCCAAGGTAGGGGGGGGGGGGGGGTACTGGAAAATTGCAGATAGGCTATGCTCCAATTTCAGTAAAACTTGATGGACAGGAAAAGGGAATTAAGAGATTGGGCCCGGACCGGCTCCAACAATGTTGGTGGGAGGGGGGGTGGGGTACTGGAACTTTCCAAAAATGCTCAGATTCGAGTGAAACTTGATAGATGGTATAAACGAAGATGCTTTAGGTGGTCGATTCTTTTATCCGAACCAGATTCGGCCACGGTAGGTGGAGATAGAGTGAGTACCGGAAATCGTGTAGAACGTCTAGGGATCAAACAAATGGATTTATTGGGATGAAAGTTTGAATAGTCATGTGCATTTGCTATAGACAATCGAGACGATGCCGGAACTGCTCAGAAATGAGTGAAACTAAATATCCTATTTCTATTTCCGAACCGCATTTTTGGATGGCGGGTGTATTTTGTGACGCTCTCATCTACATTCTTGTACAGCCTACTCGTACAAGTGCCATATGAGCTCGTAGCTCTTGTTTCTCTTGTTAGTTAAATACAGTTTTTCTCTCTTGGTGTTTCTGAGAAAATAGATATTCAGATAAGCAAGAAATATTCTCTCCTACGAATTTAAAAAAAAGTCTTAAGGGTGGGTTGTGTGACTGCATTAGCTGGTAATTAAGTTCCAGGTGACGGTCTTATCCTCTTATGGGTTTGCGCAGAAAAAAAAATAGACGATCTTCCGTGGGCTCTGACATTGACAGATAAAAAAGTTTACGTCGTCTAACAGAAAAAAAAAATAAAAAAAAAATATAATTCCATTAATGAAGCACTATATTCTACCTGTCAGAAGAGGGAAACCTGGCATCAGTTGCGTTTTCGCAGATACCATGGTATCTGATACCACGGTCTAAAGTCGTTTTTGCAGTTATCGTAGTATCTGATACCACGGTCAAAAGGTGTTTTTGCAGTTATCGTGGTATCTGGCCAGTTATCGTCGTATCAGATATTCCGATACTGTGGTCCGACCGTGGTAACTGGTCGTGGTATCTGAAAAGCCATCTCACTTTCATCAAATTTTGTCAGATTGGTGAGAAAGAAGTTGAGCACTTAGTGATGTAACTGGAATACTGTTTTTCTTTTGGGATGACTTCCAAAAGTGGAATTTCGGCAATAGTCGTTTTTGCAGAGCACCGTGTATCAGATACCACGATAACTGCAAAAACGACTAATTGCAGATCCAGTTACCGCGGTAACAGATACGATGGTATTAGCAAAAACGCAACTATTGTATAAAAGCCAATCTGAAAAAACAGGAGGTAATCTATTAAGAGGAGTAAGAAGTGGAAGCAAGAAATGGATGATTTTAAGAATCTGTATCTCTCAGCCCCCCAACGCTTAGATCGTGCTGTGATTGAGCAGGTTATCACGTGTGTATACGTACCATCTCTCATGCATGGTGTCGTAGGGCTAATGAGCGCCACAAAGACCTGAAAATGTATAACTTTTGGGTACAGGCTGAAACAGTACAGTGGTATAGCTCGCTCAGGTCGGGCATTTCCTAGTAGGAGCAGGATTAAATTTGAGAAGGGAGATACGGATGTTCTACTACACAGTAGTGTTATAAGTTCTTGGTGGAAGGCCCTTATGGAACTAAGCTTTGGACGAGGTATTGTGTACTCTTTGGTACGATCAATCTGACAATCCTCTTTTCCCAGCGACCAGACTCGGCAGCCCCAGCCAGAGATAAAGTTTGGAAAATCGGAACATGACCTTCCCGCTCTGAAACTATCCTGGATGAAATCAGAGGTCATTAGTGCTTGTACTGGACCTGACGTTGGAGTCGGAATCATCAATCCATCTCGCTCACACTTTGCCCCTAAAGAACCTGACATCAGTTTTATTGATTATGACAAGGATACTGATACTAGTGCAAGTGAAACTCGAATAGGAGAGTTTTCGACGGATCAGAATGACAACCACGCGCCTCATCTAAGCGGAAGTAGTTTGGTTGCTAGCGCAAGGCTGGGCGAGGTCGCTCGCGTGAGAGACTGGAATTCTCATTCAGAACATGCGTTTGGGAAAGCCGTGTCGTTGTATGAAGTCAACCCAGTAACTTCTACTAAAGCAGGTAAAAAGATGACATGAGTTTTCCCTCTTCTGTTTGTTTTGAGCTGTTTCTTGTTGCCAGTTAAGGCAAGCGATAGAAAATGAAGCTGATGAAACCAGTGAAATTCATGTTGTTCTTACTTTTCTTAGTAACTGGGATTGAAAAGGACGATATGCCCAAATAAACGGTTTCAAAAGAGAGTTTTTTCGAGTCTAGAAATTTCATGGAAATACTCATAAAGTACTGTCCTGCTGAGTGCTGCCGGAGATAATTATCTCGATATTGCCACTACCGGAATAATAAGGAATATAAGCTTTCGATTATGACCAAACGCTAATTATGACCCAAAGCTGCCCAGAGTACAGGAAAATATGTTTATTAGGCGATCCGGGAAAAGTTTTTCGAGTCGGCAAAAGGCGAAATGATTTCGTGAGTTAGTCCCAGCTTGGACCTTGTTCCGGATTGAACCTTATGCGCACTATCCAAGGTTATTCATAAAATCTGTCCAGACTTCTTATTTTCCCGATTTTTTTCCGCCTTAGGATTTAGTCGTTAGGGTGAATAAAAAATAGTGAAAGAAATTCCAAGTTGCGGAAATAAAAATGGATTATAACTTCCGACAGTGTGGTTAGGGTAGGAAGAGAGGGGAAGTACGACAGGTTAAGGAATATCAATTTTTGGGTGTAGGCACAGTTGTAATAAACATTTTGGTAATGTCGACTTTCTTTCCAGGCGACCCCATCGCTGACACGTTCGCTGTAGTAGGAAGACAAAATAACGGAATCATCGCTGTTGCAGATGGTGTAAATTGGGGAGAAAAGGCTCGACTTGCCGCTAGGTGCGCTGTCTATGGATCCGTCGATTACTTGAACCGAGCTCTCTTTGAAGGAAGGCCGAGGAAATTCACAACCACTGTAGGTTTTTTTCTTTCTAATCACTGTTTGGAGCCCTTGAGCCCACGTGGTTCCATTTCATCTTTTACCCGTAAACTATAAAGTTTTCCGGACCATGAACAGTGTATTCCGAACTTTGTCCTGTGTTAAAAAGCGTTGTTTTCATAAAACAAAATGAGTACAAGTATTCAGTCTAGTCATATACAATTTAGTCATGTTACAGTGTAAATTGGGTCAGGTGCTTAAGACTACTTATAGAGAACACCATCTCTCACCCCAAATAGTACACAAATTAACGTTTGCGCCACAAAGTGGCAACAAAAAAACACATAAAAACGAGTGTGTCAAACGGAGTTTAAATGGCGAATAAAATACAGCCAAAAGGATTTCAGGTAGCCTGCTGCTCAGATGACTGAGCTGGAGGGAGTTTCAGCTGGTGTCTCTTTTGCTCCCATCATTTTCGTTAAGATATTGCTTGCGAAGTTATCATTTGCATTGAGGACTTTACTCCCAAGGGAATAATCTTAGCTAACAAGCATACGGAACTCTCGCGCGTTGCGGCTTTCGGAAAGTCTTTAAGGCATTCTACTTGTACCGTGCAAATCGAAAAATAACCGCCATGTCCTAGCCCGCCTCTATTCGTTTTTTGTAAACGCCATCTTCTAGCACTATCCCCTTTATAGCCCACATTTACGGCAACTGATAATAAATGCATTCGTGCACCTTATCTCAAGTACGTTAAGTTTTTTTTACTGAAATTGCCACTCTGGATTAGAAACACCCATGTTTCGATAAAAGACGTACTGCAAATCCAAATTAGCAGATGAAAGACCGGATAGTTTTGCGGCGGGCTTGGACATTAGCCGTAGTTAATATCTTCCTATGTTGTAACTTAGGCGTTGTCTTTTATATATTTAGCTGATGTAGATCTATTGCATTTGTTGTTTTGTTTTTTCTTTCCTTTATTCTTCTTTTCATACTCCATTTAGGACGATTTTTTTGTCGTACAAATGGGTAATGAACAATTTGGTTTTGTCCTCGTTTTTTTTTCCTAGACCTCCGATTTGGTTTTATTCCTGGTAACCGGTAAGGTTCTAACCTGTGCGGTTTTTACGGAAAGTGTGGACCTTAGGTCGGATTGATGAATATGACATTACATTTTGGAAAGCTCCGTAGAACTCTTGCCTGGGGCCAAAAAGGATGGTTTTTGCTTGTCCTCGAGCCAGAGCCTGCGGTGTGCGAAGTGAAGTGGAGTTATATAGCCCATGTCAGATAGGACTGTCTGAAGTTGTGTAGCCAACCTTTCGTTTCATCAAATCATCTTTCTGATTTCGAGTGGAATGCTCCGTTCTAGCACGCAATTAGGCAGGCACCAGTTTCAAATTGAAGATGGACTAAAATCTATAAGTGTTAAATATATGCGGCAGTTATCCGGCCCTACAGCCAACATATCTTCTTCGAGTGATAAATAGAAAAATCTACAGAAACAAAAAAGTGGCTTTTTCCCACGGGTCGAAAGTGCTGCCATCTATTGTTTCTATCCATTTCTGTTCGCGATTTCAGCCGAGTTTGTCATTGATTTTTTGCACTTGGGTTTGCGGTAGAGAAATGGTATCAGAGGTGCCTCTTCATTAAAAGCTCTCATTACTAAACAAATTAGAGCTTATCCTTTGCTCCTTTCTAAGTGGTGACATTAGAAAGTTGGCCTACGGCAAAAAAGTCAACTTTTGAAGTAAGACATGTAGCATTTTTTTTTCGACGGCAATCGATAGCTGTTGATGAGCTGATCAAAGTATGTGTCATTCATTTTTTGGTACAAAAATTCCTTCAGATACACCAGTTAGAAAGTTTCAAGGGGTTGAGAACGTCAGTAGTGAGGTACACAGTGAAACCAAAAATAGGCGATACCAGCTATGAGACATGTAGGGGTCTTTTATGCAACAGTTAGCTGTTAGCTCATAATCATTTTCGGCAATGAGGGGTTTGCAGCTTTTGCTAGTTGGCGTACCTGTTATTTGTTTCCGGTGTATTCGATGGTACGGTAAGAACCATTTGGTTCCCAATTGTAAGACATGGAAGGGACTTGTAAGTAATAATCGGCTGTTATGGTACAATCATCTTAACCGATGAGGGGTTTGGAACTTTTTCTAGCTGGTGTACGCATTATTTTTATCCGGTGAACTTGATGTCTATCACGGGAGACTGGAGAGGGACTTGTAAGTAAGAATCGGTTCGCTAGGGGCTACAAATTTTGCAAATTGGTGCATATCGTATTCGATTTCTATAAATCTGACGGTAAGAAAGTTTGTATCGATGGTCTACCGCTGCAACCTGGGATTAACTGTTTACGCAAGGGGTACAAACGATAATGTAAAACAATGAGGTAGTTTCATAATAATTAATAGTGTCATCTATGATGTTTTAATCCTGAAAATTTACGGATAGCTTTATAATACCAACTATATTATATAAGATACTGTTCCAAGTTTTCATCCGTCACGATGTCTACGATTGACAAGGATAAAGTTCAACTGACTGCAAAGTAATTTAGTCCCTTTTTCGGATATTCTTTTGTTGTTGTTAAGGCAATCGCTAGCCCTTGATGAGCTGATCAAAGTATATGTCATCCATTTTTTGAACAAAAATCCTTCATGAGATATACCAGTTTGAAAGTTTCAAGGGGTTGACAACTTCATTAGTAAGGTACACAATTAAACCAAAAATATACCTGTTGTGAGACATGTAGGGGACTTGTAAGCAATAGTCGAGTGTTACCTCAAATTCATCTTCGGCAATGAGGGGTTTGCAGCTTTTGCTAGTTGGTGTACCTGTTATTTGTTTCCGGTGTATTCGATGGTAAGAACAATTTGGTTCCCAATTGTAAGACATGCATGGGACTTGGAAGTAACAATTAATTCGCTGTTATGCTACAAGCATTTTCAGCGAAGAGGGGTTTGCAACTTTTGCTAGCTGGTGTACCCATTATTTGTTTTCGGTGAACTTGATGTCTATCACGGGAGAGGGACTTGTAAGTAGGAATTGGTTCACGAGGGGGCTAGAAATTGTAAGAAAGTTTGTGTCGATGGTCTGTCGCTGTAACCTAGGATTAACTGTTTACGCAACGGATACAAACGAAAATGTAAAACAATTAGGTAGTTTCTTAATAATTAGTAGTGTCATCTATGATGTTTTAATCCTGAAAAGTTACGGATAGCTTTACATTACCAACAGATTCTATAAGATATTGTTCCAAGTTTTCATCCGTCACGATGTCTACGATTGAAAAGGGTAAACTTCAACTGACGGCAAAGTCAATTTGATCATGTGATGATTCTTTTTAGAACATACCGTTTTAAAAGCTTCGATAAGTTGACAACTTCAGCATTTAACCGACAGCGAAGAAACAAAACCAAAGTGTTGCTCTCGCAACACTTTAGTCGGAGAAGCCGGACTAAGGTTACCGCAACACTTCACGTTGCCCAGGCAACGTAGGTCTAGTTAATATTTAAATCTGGTAAGTTCCGACAAAAAGATCAAGTCCTTTTGCAGATTTTTGAAAAAACACCGTAGAACAGTATAGTTGTTGTAGATATTTGCCCGCTAACAAGCAGAATGAGTTCCTTCATTGACAACCGTTTTTTATATTTGTTTTTTCCTCTAGGATATTTTCACTGCCCTCCTACGCTCATTTGACGCCGCCCACAGACTGATACTTGCCGAAGAAGCCGCCCTCACTACTCTTGCCTGTGCTGTAGTCGCTCCGCTTGATCGGTCTGACAAGTTTGTTGCTTGCGTTTGCAACGTTGGCGACTCTCTGGCTTACGTCTATAGCCAGACATCTGGGGTTCGAGAGATTACCAAAGGTATAGATAGATTGATAGATTAGTGTATTTCAAAAGCCCACGGGCCATATACACAAACAAACAAACAAAAAATGTAACTTAAACAATCAGACTCCTTCTTAGCTCTAAAGATTTATCTATGTACACTCCCACTCGAGTAATAACGGCAGGGTTACTATTGCTCAAAATTTCCGGAAGTGATAAAATCACACACTCTAGATAAATGTTTCTTAAATCAGAAAGTTTCGGGCATCTACGGAGAAAATGGTCCAAATTTTCTTCCTCCTTCTCACAAAGTGGGCAAGCATACCTCCCATCAGGAACCACACTACCTCTGTCAAAATTCATCGTATTTGAGCAAAAGAATTACCTATTGACCTTCTCTTTTGGTTACAGTAGTTTTCTGTCCATATTTTGGGATATGGGGCTAACGGTACAAAAATTAATATTGCTTACAGCTCAAACCATAGAATTTACTCCAGCATTTCGCCACCCGGTAAAATTTAGGTGACCTTTTACTGTGTAATTTCGCTTCGATATGTTCCACAAGTTATGTGAGGTTATCATCAGTTTGGTAGATGAAACATGTATGATGCGAATATGCGATGACGACGATTCTGTCATGGATGCTTTAATCAATCAATCAATTAATGGTATTCGAATCCTAATAGCACTAGCCTAACAGGGCTGGAAATTTAAGCTACAGCTTGAATGCGTTAAAGGTATGCGGCATGGCAGATATGGTTTATGAGAATACATTAAAAGAGAGGGTTTTTAAACCAAGGGCCTAATAGTCATAAGAGAAATATAGTATCAGTTCTATTATAGTGACGTGCTGACAGTTAACAGCAGAGCAAAATGACTCTAGAGAGTAATGTGCGAACTTTGAAAAAGTGACACACAAATCGCAGCAACACTAGCTCCCCTAGAGGACACGAACATCCCTACTGAAACTCAACCAGCACCGCGTCTTAGCTGTGCTAGAATTTTCTACGTCCGCCACTGCACGCAAGAACAAAGCCAGCTGGGTGGCGCTGCGACAGAGGTCCATTTTTGATGCATGGGAAGGATAGGTCTTTGCATTACTTTCTAGAGTTATTTGGTCTGGTTAACAGCACTTGGACTCGGTAGTTTGTTTGAATGACCTGCCACTGGGCGTACTTGACTGATACTTCGTTTTAGGTTCACACTGCATAGACCTCGTTCGCGATATGCGAGACGCTTTGGGTGCACTCGGACCTGTGGACGGTCAGAACCCCGAACTGAACAACCTCACTTGCTCAATGACCGTCGTCGAAAAAGGCGACGTCGTCTTCCTTACCAGTGACGGTGTTTCGGACAACTTTGATCCAGTGGTCGGTAAATTTGCTGCTGCCGAAAGAGTGGAGAAAGAAGTGAAAGCTAACGGCTTCCCTAGTTTGAATCTCAAAGACAAGTCGAGTTCGAAGAGTGGATTGCAAAGTGTTAGTGCGCTTCAGAGACATGACCTGACTTCCGTAAGAATCGAAGATATTTTGAAGAATGGCATTGACGGAAGCGGAGAAGTTTGTAAAACCGCGAAGAAGGTCTGCGAAAATCTCATAGACTTCGTCTATAGGCTTACCTCGGGGAAGAGGAACATACTAGAAGACAAGGATCTGTACTATGACACGGAGAATAAGCTTCTAGAACCCAGCGAACACAGGGCAAGGAGGAAGCAGATTTGCCAAAGAATCGGCATGATGCCGGGGAAGCTGGACCACGCCTGTGTAGTGGCATACACGGTGGGGGACCTGGGAGGTCCGGCTCCTAAAAGTCCGAGAGAACGGCAAAGGGACAGTCGGCAGTCTTCCCCCCTCCCGCCGCCGTTTGCAGTCCTCGAACCACGAAATAGTTCCCATACCTTGTATGACAACGTACGTCTTGAGCCGCGAAGGCGAAAGGACGAGATAAATAGAGCAAATCGCTCGCGTAAGGAGGCAGCACTGAGGGAATCGCAGCCAAAAATAGTCCAAGTGAAAGAATCTCTAGTCCATCAAAATTCTCGAATGAGCATCACTAATCCGTCCGGAAGCACATGGCGATCTTGCAGCAGTGAACAAGTTCGTCCAGTAATGTCCTCCAGTCACGGACAGGTTCACCCGCTTTTAAAAGATAGCAAAGGCTTAGTAGAAACAGTTGTTTAGAGACAAGTCCCATCCATCCTCGGCGGATCTCTCGTGGTGTCTGTTTTCGCCAACACATGGGAAGGTTGGCTGGACTGTTCGCTGTGTTGGGCCAGTTCGGGGAGACAAGGCAGCTGATGGTTGACACCACGTAGGCTAGTACCGTGTATACGACCGCTCAGGGCGTTTTGGGTAGCTGCTGTGTAGTCATGACCGGACTGGGCACGGCTATATGAGTTGCTGTAGACGGATTTGTTCCAAGGACGGTGGTCGTCTGCCGTAAGCGCTGAAGCAGCGAGGAGTTTCAGACGTATGCAAACATGCAGCACAGAGCTGGATCGTCTTCGGCCAGATACAAGACGCAATTCTCTTTAAGAAGTAACACTGCGCTCGAACAATGAACTTGTATGGTAGCTTTTGAGTATCCAGCTCTAATCTGCAAAATCCATTGAAATGCGGCGATGCGTATCTCCCATATTTATCATTAGTATGGTAGCTTTCGAGTATTCCGTTCTAATCTGCAAATGCATTGGTATGCGAAGATGCATATCTCCTACTAAATATCAGTCGTTGAGATCTGAAGTACTGCAGTATGCGAACTAGAGGGAACGCACGAATATTGAACTTGTATGGTAGCTTTTGGGTATTTATTTCTAACACAATAAGTCCATTGAATTGCGAATGTGCAGTCGTTGACATAAAGAGTTAGTGAAATTTAGGGTACGCATGAACAACAGTAACAGAAAACACTGCACAAATATTGGACATTGGCCTCTACTATGTCCGACTATTTAGATTATTTAGGCGTAGGTTTTCGAAAGTGGTTCATAAAAGCGTTGGCAGAATCACTTAGGATGTATCGTAGATGGAAGTGTGTTCTAGAAGCTGATCAGTCACTTCTGAAAAAACCGTCCGTCAGTGTTTTCTGAGAAAACGACACACAGCTTGAATTCATGTCCATGGGTATTTTAAGTGGTGCTTTTGGATGTTCAGCTGTTTTTTTCGCCATGTTCTATTTACTTTTGCCTTTTTCTTTAGGTTTGACCGTTTTCAGGCATTTTATTGTTGCGAAGTTTTCTTCATATCTGTTTTTGGTTTCGGCTTTTAACTTGTGGTTCGAAACACATTATTTAAAATTGTAAGTAGCGTGCGCATACTGTGAGCGTGTTCCATTCTTCTAAAAGTAGTAAATATAAATATTCCTTCAGCCCAAGCTTGCTGCAAATCATGTTTGACAGTGCAAAACGGATACGTCAGCTGAATTTATTTCGTCCCTTCTTGGCAAGGGTCCTAAGGCTCAAAACCGCTCAATTTGGAAAAACGAACTCGTGAGAAAACAAACTAAAGATTCTAGCTTAGCGTTAAATATTTAACTTCGTAAATTCCTCTGTGAGAGTGTGCTTGGAGTTAAAGAGGTTGCTGCGATTTCATTTTGGACACGGCTGCTGTTTTTGCTGCTCGATTAGGTAGAGATTTTTCTGCATTTGGGTTGACTTTCGTTTTGTTGTAGAGAAGAGCTTCGGATCTGAATTTCCTTTCGCTGACGATGCCATTCCATGTTTCTGGTAGTGAGCATTGTCCAAAATGAAAAGAGGACCCTTGCCAAGAAGGGCCGAAATATTGCTCCAATAAAATTATGCTGACGTATCGGTTTTGCACTATCAAATAGTAAATGTTACCTACTATTTTCATTCCAACCCCTTAAAAAGTTACTACGCTGACCGTTCCAACCTTCTCCAAATGGCAACTATCTGTTTACCATGCTCGAGAGCGTAATAAGCGTGAACTACGAATCTCTGTAATATGATTGGCCAGATTAGCCGCGGCATGATATCGCCGAAAATCAGGAAAATTCGTCCCAGCCTTGACACCAAGAAGCCCAAAATCATGACGCCATGCGTAGTAACTACGGCAAGTAGGGTGGAACACGCTCTATGATTTCCGAGGACGGGAAATGTATTTAATTAAAATAAGTCGAATAAAGGTATTCTGATTGAAAAAGAAAAGCTAGCAACATAGAATTATTGGTTCATGCCACTGCAGGTGTGTTCCAACTTCCTACTAAAGCTTATACGCTAAATCTACGAACAAACAAGAGTTATTCAAAGCCACCATCGTCCTAACCTATGATATGACGACAAGGTTTCCCAGGTCGGATTTTCTGCACTTTCGTCATCACGTTGGGAAAATCTGGACTGTTCCGGGATGTGATGATGGTGCGGACATTCCTGACACGATCCCAGATTCACGTTGCGTTCCAGAAACTTAACAATTGTCAACTTTATTTTCGGGCGGAGCTAACTGCAGCTTCCGATCGTTAACTTTCCCCAATTTACAGTTGTTAACTTTTTCCCGGCGATGCTCACCAACCATCGTTACAAAAGAGTTAACAATCGTTAAGCTCTGGAAAGGAAGTCGTAGGTGGGCGGAGCTTAAACTTCGAAACCTGGAACGCACAAAGTTAACAATTGTTATCGATCGTTAAGTTCTGGAACGCAACCTCAGTCATCAGCCGCCCATCGTTTGTGCTAGGAATTAGTGGCATTGGTATCATAAGTGTGGTACCACCTAACATAAGGATGCCCATCTTCGTGTTAAATGACATCGTTGGTCCTGAACTTCTTTCGTCTTCTCCTAAAGTTTAACAATTGAAAAAAAAAAAATACAAAGCGTTTTTACTGTTGTGTTTTAAGAAAAGACATCATTAAGAAGGTCAAGATCAAGACCTGTGTCTGTGTGATAAATATTATCGAACTTCTTAAAGTTTAACTGAAAAGCCAACATATTTTTGTGTCATTTAACTGAATACACTCAATTAGCCGGAGTTTTCAAAGGGATTTTTTTTATTTTCCACTATCTGCTCTAGTCATGACGTTCAGACTATGTGATAATTCTACTCTGACGCGGGAACTTATACGCGGCTTTTCAGTTGGCAGTAGTTAGAATGGTGAAGATTGCTTAGTGCCTGCACAAAAACAAATCGTGAACCTTTCTCGTAAGGCATACAGCAAAAATACACGCGCATAGAGGCGTTGTATGTGGTATCCGTGTTAGACGTGGTACAAGCGCATAGATGTGGTACCCGTGTGATACCACAAATCACACGGAAATTCCACTATTTGAAAACCGATTATTCGTGTATAGCGGAACAACGAAGCAGCGCATTTTCAGCGGGTTCAAGCCCGTTTAATTGAATAAGTGATGGGTAATTAGATTGTCTTATCCCAGCCCTTTTCGCTTAAACTTTAAGAGAATTTTCTAGAAGCTGTTAGAGCCTACCACAGATAGTTACCATTGGTAATTTCTACTAACAATCTTTATGCTCTTCGTGTCAACGAAGAATCGCCATGTGCCCAGCGAAGAGCCAGAAATGCCACGACAGCAAACGTTGCTGATTCGTTTACATAGAATTTAAATCAAATGTGAGGGTTCGTTTGGGTGACGTTTGTTGTTCTTCCCATGTTCACTGGCGTGTTTCGGACGTATAGAGTACAATGCCATGTGATATGTAGTGGCAACCTTGGAAATCAGAAGGGGAATTTTGATGAGACATACTGACATTAAAGTACTTCAATCACTGACACACATACGCGCACTGTAAAGCTTGGATTAATTTGAATTATTTGCCACACTAGTTTGTTCTAGATTCTGCGGTGAATCACTTTTCGTGAGCCTTATTATTCCCGGTAGGAGGCTGAAACAGACCCAGAGTGGGCCTACTGTGGTAACAGAGCTTTGCACCTCTGGTCCAAGTATCGCCTGTTATAACATAAATAAAGTCAGTCTCGAACACTAACACACAGAACGCGAATAAAATGCCCTTTAGCCCTTTCAGCCTATTACATGTGTTAACGTTTCTACGCTGAGCTCTTCGGATTCGCTATAACTGAAACTGCTTTGGTCTGCGGGGGATTACTTACTGGCGGTCACCACTTGTACAACAAGCTCGGATGCCCAGTTCACAAAGTAATTTTGTGAAAAATTGTGTGAGCAGGTAGTCGGCTTCGATCAGAATTCTGAACATAAAAATCGTCCTCTTTGAGATTTGTTTGTACAAGAAAACTCACTTTCCGCTACATGCGAACGTACGGATCACAATCCCTAATCGAGCTGTAACCTGATTCGACAGTACCACCACACAGTTCATTTTGTAGGGGTGGACGAACCGATTGGCGTGCCGACTTGGGTCACTGGTTCTCTATTCACTGCCGGACTCAAAGGTAATGGCCGTTTCACACCCGTTACCGTCCCCGCACAGGGCATTGACAGATCATTGTGCTGGCTACTACTATCACCATTCAAAAATGTCGAATAGCCTGTATCAACAGACGGCTTTATTGGCTCTGGGACCAATTCCAGCTCGTGTTGCGAGTCTTCAGACTCTTCAAGCTCTGTGATTGGCTGGATTTTGGTGAAGTCGAAATCCCGTGAGATGGGGAAGGCAGTGCTTGACATGACTTCACTTCGGCGAGCAAATGCATCCGAGAAACTCAAGACACTCATGTTATCCTCCTGGTCCAAGTCAATTTTCCGAGCCGTTTTGGAACTTTCCGAAATCAGCCGGGACTTCAAATGTGCAATAGGAGATATAGGAGGGGAAGATGTGTCTTCATTTAGACTCGCCATCCGTATATCAGGCGGCGTGATCGGGCTCGAAGACAGACCGCTTGACTGCGGCGTCCCGAGGAAGGAACCTCGGAATGGTGCTTCCGTGCACATGCTGTCGTTAAGGTCCACCCGCCCCACAAAAACTGGGGACACTGAGCCATATTCACTGTCACTTTCGTTCCCTGATTCGAGACAATCAAATAATTTCCTTCTGAGAGACGAGGAATCTTCATGCTCGGTATTTGTAAAGGGCACTCGCTCCACAGCACACTCGCATGTGAATCTTTTAAGCATTTCTTCCACTTCTTCTGGCAGTGTAGGAGGAAAACTAAGATCGGTCTGCACGGCAGCACTGAATGTTTCGGTTTCATGAACACTGGACTGGGCGGAGAGTCGGAAGGCGGCATGTTGAACCAGGTCTGACTTCGGGGAAGGAGCAATTTCTGACTGACTGAAAAAGGTGTCGATGGCCTCCTGTATTCGCGATTCGTACTCAGGGTCGTGGCGGTGTCTGTATTGGAGGGCAAGAGGCGATTCACTGATATTTACAGGTTTCAAAGAGGCAATGTGATCGATGGACCAACGACACTCCTTCTGCAAGAAAACGTCTTCGTTAGCGTCCGAATAGAGCATGTGTTGGCTTTATATTTTTCTAACCTTGTTACACCACTTGTTTACACCGTATGCTCTTCAGTTATTCATAAAGTTCCTGGTATCAGTTTCCGCTAGGCAAAGCACACTTATTTAATTTCACATTACTCCGAACCGAGCACGGGTATACGATAGAACTCGTAGAGAACTGTTTCTTCGTCAAAGACGTACATAGTCGTAACCTACATACCGAGCCTCCCGTCACAGGCACGCCAGTCCAAAAGGGGAACTCTAATCTATGATAATTTATTTATTTATTCATTTATTTCCTCAGAACTGAGGAGTACAAAATATTGTATAAAACAGAACTATGCCTAAACCATCTGGTCCAATCATTAACACATAAATACTAAAAAAAATACACACGATTTTGTCAACTAAGTTACGCAGTATATTATTCACTTGTACAGGTTGTGGGTGTGAAAACAATAATAATATAATGGAAAAAATAGGCCATTGGCCTCTATACTGTACGTCTATAAAACTTCAGACGGAGGGCTTCCAGCCTAAAATCACCAGCGAGTCAGCCTGAAGCCGTGCAGACCGCTCTTGTTAAAATGAAGAAGTGTGTCAGCTAGCACCTTATCATAGTTGCCATGGCAAGTTTTCAAACATTCAATCACTCCACGCTGGAACCGATACACTGTAAAAGTTTCTCAGAGTAAGGATTAGAGTTAACTGCAGTATTTGCTACTCGGATTAGTATTATCTCTACTGATATAAGGTTAATCCGAATTAGAGGAAGGATTATCTCAGTAAAGACAAGATTAATCCAAGTAGCAAATATTGCAAGATTTTTTTTACAGTGTATGATTGTGAAGTCAAATTCAGGGGTTCGATTCGTTGTTGTTAAGTAAAATCACAAAGGGTAGGGCAGAACTTCGTAAAACGTCGCTGGACTCTGGCGTCAAGAAAGGGTCTGACGGTGCAGTGACCGTGCTTACTCTATGATCGGCCTCACGAGGGATTTATATAACATGGCTACTAGATTATCATCTTGATATTTGAAAGAACGTCGGATCAACCCAGCTATTTTTGTTGCTTTCTGGATGGTCTGTTCGTAATGACTGTTAAAGTGAAGCTGACTGTCGATCATAGCCTAACTGCGGTTATGTTTTCCGAAAAGACATCTACGTTTTCGTTAAATCACTTAGGGTAATGATCAATGACGATCTGAAATAGAATTCTCATGTTGAAAATATTATCCGTAAAACAAACTTTCTAATTAAATCCCTCTCCACCTTCAAATCTTTTGGTTTGATCATTAAATGCCTCCTCTGCTAGATTAAAACTCATATCCGTCCTTATCTAGAATATGCTTCACAGGTTTGGTATTCTTCTCTTTCTACAGAGCTCTCTGATCGACTGGAGTCCAAAAGAGAGCGGCGAGAACCATTCTGGGTGATCATAAATTAACAGAGGTGAAAGCCCTTTTTACTGCAGTTATATTATTATTATAACATTTCATATGAAGGGGATCTCATTAAACTAGGCAGAGCAAAGATAGTGTGTTGTCCCCAGATGAGCCGTCCGAGAGGAGCACTCTGCTTTGCCGTATCCTGTCAAGTCTTCAACACAATTTTTACCATGTTCATTCCAACATTAATTTCAAGTCATATCTTGTAAGTGTATTATTTTTTTGTTGAATGCTTTAAAAATCCCACCTCCACTCCTCTCAGTGACGCAACTTTCTTTATTATTACAACCCAAATTTCTTATCTTTATACGTCACCTACACTTTACTCTTACACTAAATTCAAATTATTACATATTTCCTACCTTACACAATTATCATTCTTTTAATTTTATTTGAGCAGCTGAAACTATTAAACTCAAAAAGAGCCGTATAAGTGTATAATTTAATTTGTTGTCGTTTTTGTGTATTTCGTAAATATTTTAGTCACCTCTTCTAGATTTAAGCTATTTGGAAGTAAATTTGATTGATTGAAACGGCACCACCTTAAAAGGTCATAACAAAAATTTGATTCTCCCCTGAATCGTATCAGTAGTTTATTTCGGACTCATCGAGGTCCCGGGCGCTCATTTTAGTCAAAGACAATCCGAGTAATTTAAAAAACATTGTTAACACTACCCTGCTTCAGCCGTACATCCGTCCCAGTCAAAGACAAGGTGAGTCGTTTAAGCCTGGTTTCATACCCCCGTTAGGTCGGAGACATGATTCTCGAACGAAGGGTCTGGAGTCTGAACTGGCAGAAACTCGTCTTGTTTTAAAACCCGTTTTACTCGCATATGATTTGTATCTGTCTCACCTAGGTCTTTCAGGTTTTAGCCCGTCAAAATTACTTAGGTTAACCGTTAAAGTGAAGTCCGACTGGATTGGATAACATGAGTAAAACTTATAAGCCAAAAGTGAGAGACAAGGTTACGTGCATGGCCTGTGGGACAAACTTTGACCAGACAAATGGACAAGAAGGCATGAGATTCAGAGGCGTTACTGACCAAACTGTTTGGGGGGGGGGGGGGGGGGGGGGCGGGGCAAGGTATTTACCGACCTTGTCATTTTTACCGACTGTTTTTTTTTTTGCAGAAAACCTACTATTGTTGCTGAAAAATCGATTACACGACTGTTTTTAAGAAAACTCAACTGTTTCCAAGAAAAAAAAGTCGACTGTTTTCAAGAAAAAAACTCAACTCTTTTTACGAAAAATCGCGGCGCTTCGCGCAGCCTCGGTTATTTTTGGCCGACTGAGATTTTGCCCCTGATGAGATATTCAAATATAATGGAAAAGACATCTGAATTCGAATGAAAGGAGCCCCATGAAACCCTTTCAAAGCAAGTGTATCCAAGACAGTGAAAAAATGTCCTTTACTAAGCGAGGTTAAGGTGGGTACAACGCTTGGAAACGACAAAGGCATTTGTTTTAGTGATGAAACTACAGTATGATGAACAAATAAAACGGTAGACAGTACTTTCATATCTAAACAAAGGTACACCAAAACTGCAAGAAAAAAACCAGCTTGAGTCTCGTGGGCGAATCAGGATATTTTTTACAAATAAACAAGAGCTAGAAGCTCATATTGCACTTGCGAAGCTGGGTCAGAGGATGGCGGTGGGAATTTGTCAACTCGTGGTTTATTGTAATCTTTTGTAAACAAAACCCCTAAGGCCCAACTGTTCATAGGCCCTTGGGGATCATGAAAATCTATCGTTTCAGTCGAAAGTTTTGTTGCACTTTGCCTTAATGTTGCGCACTTTAAGGGGGCTAGAAAACCATATTTAAGCAAAGCCCTTGAGGTAGAAATCACCACGTTCCCTTGTGGATCATTAAAATGTATCGTTGCTCAAAAGTATATTTTGTACTTTGATGGGTACTTTAAGGAAACTAATTTGTAATCAAAACCCTTCAGACTAAAATGAGTATGGCCCTTTGAGGATAATGGAAATCGTTCGTTTGGTCAGTAGTATTTGTTTGCACTTTGCAGTTATGATGCGCACTTTAGGAGGGCTTGAAATTCATTTATAAGCAAAACCCTTAAGGCACAAATGATCATGGTCACTTTGGGGATCATTAAAATGCGTTTAGTCAAAAGTGTTTGTTGTCTTCACTTTTCGATTCAGATGCACAATTTAAGGGTGCTTGGAATCATTTGTAAGTAAAACCCTTGAGGCGAAAATGATTATGGATCCTTGGGGATCATGTTGGATCACACTTTCAGCTGATGCATTGCAGTCAGTTTTAAAACGGTTCTATTATTTGTTGGTGGCAAATTGGTCCTTTTTTGTCGGTACATTTGAGGCGTATATTGTGATCCAAACGTCATTGCAACGAGGGGTCTTACCCCCCCCCCTCCCCTGGCTTAAGTGCTTCGGGCCACCCCTGGCTTAAGTGCTTCGGGCCACCCCTGGCTCTTTGTCTTTCTTCTTGCTTAAAACGACTTGTAAGAAGGAGACTTTGGATAAATCACTTAAATTGCCACCTTGCCAAAATTGTCCAATCACTACCTCCGCTGGATGGAAATGGAACTGCAGAATTTTCGACAGAAGAAAGTAATGTTGAGCTTATTAGCGAGGATCAAGTTTGTTCTAAATTGAAAAAAGCTGAAAAGAACAAGCATAATACCTATTGATATCGCTATCCAGTTAATTAAATTGTTTCCCGATAAAATTTTGAAACCTTTGACAAATATATTCAATAGTATTTCTAGTAGTTTAGAATACCCACGAGTTTGGAAAACAGGGTACGTCACACCAATACCAAAGAAAGATATTCAGTTTGATTTTTACGGTGTAAGGCCTATCACGCTAACTGCATTATTCAGAAAAATATACGAAAATTTTGTTGCTGATTGGCTTAAAATAGAAATAGAACCATTGCTATATCATCGACAGTATGCAAACCGAAAATGTACGTAAACTCGCCATTATCTAACCAGTCTTTTCCATTTTATTTTTAAGCACGTTGACGAGCCCGGTAAATGGTTGGATTTGATCACAATTGATATTAAAAGAGGTTTTGATTTTATGACCACAAAATTTTAATTTCTAAGCTCTATCATGTTTTACGTTAATACCAGAGTAATAAAAATAATTCAAAGTTTTTTAACAGGTAGATCCCAGATTTTAAAGTACCGGAATGACTAGCATGATAAAGCGAGGGAATGCCGGACTTCAGATGCTTGAGCTTATGTCCAGGCATGGGGCCCACTAATTTACATTTACATTTCATTTATCCGACCAAATTTAGAATACGGAGCCCGTGTTTGGCATTTTGGCCTCACGGTCGGACAGACCGCCAGAATTGAGAAGATTAAAAAAAGAGCTCTAATAATAGCGTCAAAGGTGGCCGAGAGACCCTATGAAGCGTTACTACGTTACTGCACTGCATGGAGTTTGGGTGTCAAATCTCTGAGTCACCAAATCTACAACAATATTTTCCCTTCTGAAAAGCTGACAAGGTAGCTACTGTGGTTGAAAAGTTGCAGCCAATCAAATGTGCCCACCAGAGGTTTCTTTGTCCCTTCATTTTTAAAGCTGTATAGCGAAGCATAAGCTGCTGCTAGTTTAAATTTATAATGTTATTTATGACCGTTGTAGCCCTATTATGATTTATGTGTGTGCTTATAAGTTATATCCATGACTATACCAAACAAATTTGACGTGAGCCATGATAAGTTTTTCTGGATAAAAAGATTTATCTATCTAATTACTCACATCAGACGCTGAAGGGCTAACGACGGTTGCAAAGACTGTCGGGCTGAAAGAAGCCATTGTGAGGTGATGGGCGTCAATTTCGAAAGGATTGAATCGAGTTCCGGATCCGAACGGGGTAGTTCTGCTAGAGGGGGTCTTGAAGCTACCACTCCGATTGGTTCCAGGGGGAGTTTGAAAGGGGGAACGTGGTATCCCGGCGAATCGCCACCTGTCGACGTATTTGTCTGGAGTGACAAAAGGAGTGACTCGCTCTCTTAAAGAGCCACCTAGAAAAAGGAAAATATCCTAACAATAGATGCAATTAAATTCAAAAGCTGGGAAATTGTCGGCGAAAACAGGAATCCGGTTGGACAGTCGGTTTTCTTCGGTTAGAGGACACGTCACCTCCATGGTATGTCTAATACCATCCCCCTGTTGGCATTGTTGGTTCGTCATACACTTTACATACATCTGAATTCATACATCGTCGATCGATTTGTCAATAAGAAATATAACGACAGCGTCCGTGACTTCCAACTTAACCCGAAAAGACGGTTAGGCCGACTTATGACCACGTGAAAAAGCCCGCAGAGCTGAGAAGAAGATACTGATTCTATGAAGATGGTTGCCGTATTACTGCAATACTAAAAACGATGAGAAAATCAAGGAAACAAAGCTGGCTGTCCCGGGCCTTTATATGTCCATCAAACCATGGGTCGATAATCATACTGAAGAGCCTCCTCCATGTTGCTTTACTGTAGGATATCTCTTATCTGTCCTATATCGGATCGGGACATTATCACTATTCTTGGATAATAGTACAGGATCTGGTCCAAGCAGGAATAATGAATCAATAAGTTACGATTTACACTTTATTAGCACACCAAACGTGGAGCCACTTGCCCACGCCAGAATGACATGATATCACTGTGTGTATATAAAGTTAATAGCTAGTTCCTACAGGAATACTAAACTATGAGTTCCAATTTCAATATTTTGTACAAATAAATCCTGAAGCCACAAGCACTGTGCGGACCAGGGGAAGGGGCTACAGTAATGCCAGGATGCTACAGAAAGATCAGACCAGCTTTTAATTAAACGGATGAAGAGTATAAGTCTTACATCTGTGCCTTCAAAAGTCATGGAAGGAATCATCAATGATGCAATCATTAACCACCTTGACAAGAATAAACTATTGTATGGAGGACAGCATGGTTTCAGAAAAGGTCGGTCAGTTGAGACCAATCTTCTTCAGTCTTATGACATAGTAACCAAACTCATTGATGAGGGGCTTCCAGTGGATCTTATTTTGCTTGACCAGGCCAAGGCATTCGATAAGGTTGTTCATGCTTACCTTCTTTATAAACTGTCCAGTTATCAATTACATCCTGATGTTGTAGAATGGATAGAGTCTTTCTTGACTGGACGTACACAGAGGGTGATGATTTACAATAGTCATGGCTCACAATCCTTCTCCGACCCAAGCCCAGTATTGAGTGGCGTTCCTCAAGGCACCAAGCTTGGGCCAACGTTATTCAGCATCTATATAAATGATTGTCCCTCTGTTGTACATAACACCCTTACACTCTTTGCTGATGACTCAAAACTCTTCGGTCCTGTTGCCAACAACAAACAAACATCTGAACTGCAAGCTGACCTTGATGCTCTTTCCAACTGGTCATCTCTGTGGCTTTTGGAGTTCAATGCTGCGAAGTGTAAAGTACTTCACCTTGGACCTAAGAACCCTCAACATACGTACACCATGTCGAATGGATCCAAAAACCACATTGACCTGGAAAGTGTGGAGGAGGAAAGGGACCTGGGTGTCACAATTGACAACCAGTTTAAATTTCATCCCCACACTCGCCACCAAGTTGCTAAAGGAAACAGAGCACTTGGACTTGTCAAAAGGACCATCACCTCTAGGAAGCCTGTGATCATTAAGAAGCTTTATACTGCGCTTGTGAGACCCCACCTTGAGTACGGCATGATTGTTGCATCACCCCACCACAAAATGGATGCCAAAGCCCTAGAGGGAGTGCAAAGAAGAGCCACTAAGATGTCACCACAATTAAAAGCCCTAGAATACCACGAACGGTTGAGGGTACTGAAGCTTCCCAGCCACTCGTATCGACGTAAACGCGGCGACGTCCTGATGGTAAAAAAGCTGTTAGACTCCGACATTATTCCTGGGGTATTCGAGAGCTCCCAATCAAAGTCGACGAGAGGCCATTCCAAGAAGCTCCAACTGACCAGCTGTAAACGACGCGAGCGGCACAGTTTTTTCTCTGTACGGAGTGTTCCACTCTGGAACAGCCTTTCCGAAAAAACTATCAACGCTGCTACCCTGGATGGCTTCAAGAAAGGCGTGGACGAGGACTGGCGAAATGCTGAATGTCGGCTGCACTGGGATTCCAGTGAGCCGATGTGACAACAAGATTTATCAACCAATCAATGCCGGCTTCACTGGAGTGCCAGTGAGCCGATGTTACAACAACGATCTGACAATCAAGCCGCCAACCAGCGAGAGACTCTACAGGAGGCTAACACCACCTTATCTCGCTGGAAGTGCGATTTAAGGTAATTTAAGGTAAAGAGAGTATGAAATAAAATAGAAAAACGAGATTTTCAGTTTTTTTCTTGATCAGCTAGTTACCACTCAAAGATGATGTGCGAGGGATAAGTACAATTTCGGATACTGTGGAACATTCTAGGGTTCTGTGGAAGGTTTTATTCAAAGTTGGTGAAACATGGATTTTTGGGGTGGGCCGTTTTCTGGGTGAAAGCTTCTGCGCTTTCCCAGACGGATGGTAAATTGTAAATATACACAGAATTCAGAATTGTAAATAATCACAGATTTGTACATATACACTTTGAACATGCACATTTTATCTTTCGTTATTTTACTTTTATCTGCATGTCATTCAGTCCGCATTGTTCTTCTGGTTTTTAGTTTACATGTCGTCTTATTGTTTGTTGGTTCTTCATCGTTTTCATGTTGTTATTGTGGTGGATTTTATGATTTAGTTTTTGTTTTTGTCGCTCAGGACGGTTTGCCGGAAGTGCAACCGAAGTATCCGAAATTGTATTTATCCCTCGCACATCGTCTTGGAGGGGTAACTAGCTGATCAAGAAAAAAAAATCGAAAATCTCGTTTTTCTATTTTATTTGAAATGAGTAGTCAGCTTGGCTTCAAACCTTATATGAAAGTATAAAAGCAGAAACTCATAGAAGCCAAAAAATTACCAGAAGATTCGGACCCATGATCCTTCAATAAGAGGCTGGCCAAAGCTCCTGGTGGTGACACATTCTCCTTGTCATCAGAAGGCCTGGGTTTTGCAGCTGTCAACTGTGCATTTACTTCTTCAGACTTCTTTGCACACATGTCTTGAACTGGTGCACTGTTTTTGTCTGCTTTACTTTCTCTTTACCAAGAAACTGCTAGCTAGAAATACAAAGTATGAGGTTCCGTTAATGTTAATTATATTTACTGACTAATAAACCATAACAGGCCACAGCTGAAGGTGGAACAGCCTACACTCAAAACCACTCAAACGAAGTAAACAGTGAACTACACAAACGTAAATCTAGACAGATACTAACAAACAAAATTAAATAAAGTAACACCAACTGCTGATTTTCACTTGAGTTCTCTATCAGGCATTCCTGTGGAAGACCCCTGGATAACAAGGGAAGCAACTTTCCTGGTTAGATGGTATATTGTATGTGCAGGGGCATTGCAGGGGGGGGGGGGGGGGCTTAGGGTGCAACACCCCCTCAGCTTCTGGTATTTTGGTATAAATCTTTTGTATTTTTCGATACAACAACTATTCGGTATATTTACGGGGATTTGGCAGTTATACAGAATCCCGAATAGGCTAAGGGTACAAATTTACTCGGTTAAAGATCCGGATTCGGTAATGTATTCGGTATAATTACCAGGATTCAGTAGTTATTACAAATTCGGGGAACAAATTTAGGCGTGCTGAAATTGCTTGGTCTTTATTCGATCCCAAACTATTTGGTATATTTATGGAGATCCAGTAGTTACACAGAGTCCTGAATAGTCTATCAGTCATCCGGTATCATGATTGGGATCTGGTAGTTTTTGGGATCCCAAAACGTAAGTGGAGGGATACCTATGACATCGCAAAAGTTGTCCGTCTGTTCGTCCGTCCGTCCGTCTGTGAGCACGATAACTCTCGAAGGGAAAGAGATATTTTGATGAAACTTGGTGTGATGATTCTTTGGGTCAAGAGTAAGGTCGAATTCGTAGATGGGCCCTGTAGCCTTATATTTGGGGGGTGGGGGAGGGGATTCAAATTAAGGGACAAACAAAATATTTTTAAACAGCTAATGTGATAGTCGACTATGGGGTAAGACATGCTGAGCACGATGGTGAAAATCATTTTCTCGCCTGACAAGTAGTTCGTCCAGAATCCGGCAAAACCGGAAAGTTGGTTAGAAGAAAAAGTTTCATTTGAAGTTGATTAAATGTTTGATTTAGGGGTAAGGAGACATGTTGAACACGATGGTGAAAACCATTTTCTTGCCGGACAACTAGTTCGCCTGGAATCCGGCCAAAACCGGGAAATATGTTAAAAGCAAAAGTTTTATCTGAAGTTGATTAGATGATAGATTTGGGGGTAAGAAGAGACGCTGTGTCCGTATATGACAATCATGTTTTACCCAGACAAATAATTAGTCAGGAATCCGGTTGTACTCGCATTTTTTTTTAAGTCAAAGTTTTATTTGAAGTTGATTAGATGTTTCTTTATAAGGAGATAAGGAGATACGCTGGATTCGTTTCTGAATTTTCTTTTGTTGCTGGACTAGTAGTTCGCTCGAATTCGGGCGAAACCGCAAATTTGGCAGAAGTAAAGCAGGAAGTTTCTGTCAGTATCGTCAAAATAGATATGGCTTATAGAGGTATGGATAGATTAGATAGAATATCTGAACTTGGTTTTCTCTGATGATTAGCCTGGCGAAGACTGGATCTGGAGAAGACAAGACCCAATTGTCTATGGATCAAATCTTAGATTTTTGGGATCCCATCGACGCCTTTGGTCTTGTTCTGTATAACTGTCAGGACTCTGTAGTTACAACTAACAAATCCTGAATTTTAGGCCCAGTTTTTAACGAAATTATGCTGAATCCAAATATTAATCAGTAGATTCTCCCTGGTCCTGCTGGTACAATATTCCCAGGTTTCAAGTTTTGTAACATGCATTTACTCAACTATTCACTTCACGAATATGTATATCGTAAGGATATGGTGCATCAGAGAAAAAAAAGTTTAAGGTCTCTCATCATCAGCAGGGGCATCACAACTGGGGGAGGAGGGGGGGATGCCCCCCCAATGCTGTCGGCCAGTCGGTAAAAAGTAACCGAGTTGAGGCAAAGCGCCACAATTTTTCGTCAAAACAGTTGATTTTTTTCATGAAAACAGTTGTTTTTTTCTGAAAATTGGTAGATTTTTCGTCGAAATCGAAGTTTTTTCTGAAAATACTTGATTTTCTAAAAATAATTTTTGTTGAAAACAGTCTTTTTTTCGGCAGAAAAAGTCGGTAAAAATTACCAGCCAGTCAGTAAATCCCTAGTAAATCCCCAAACATTTTAGTAACGGCTCTGGTCGTCACAGTGAGTTATTTGATCCCTTGCTGAAGTTCGTGTCCGGAACCGTTCTTGCCAGTCCGTGCTGAATACTTGCCATTGGAAATATAACATGCAGATATTTTGATTTGAAATCCGCGCCCAACGGTAGAAACACTTGGAGCGTGTTCCACCCTTGTAACAATAGTTACTATTAGTTACTATTTCCGTTCCATCCTCACGAAAAGTTACTACGCTGACCGTTCCAACCTTGTCGGAATAGTAACTAATAGTTACTATTTGCTTACCATGCTCGGGAGCGTGGTAAGCGTAGTAACTACGCATCTCTGGAACGTGATTGGTCGGATTCGCCCCTGACGTGAGATCCTGCTGGAAAATAGAAAAATCGTTCCAGCCTTGACGGCAAAAAGCCAGAATTCGTGACGTCATGCGTAGTAACTACGGTAAGTAGGATGGAACACGCTCTTGGTAGACCTGTTACCACAGTAACTGGATTTTGCAGTTACCGTGGTATCTGAGATACGGTTGCTCTGCATAAAATGACAGTGCACTATATGACCAAAACACGCCAATGATTCTCACGAAGAAGGAGTAAACGTGTCAGTAACGACTCAAAATCAACGACTCAAATCCCAAGTCAGCGCAGCTGTGACACCGTTTCTTCGTTTCCTCCGCAGGTACCTGGAGATTCTGCATCGGAAGGGAGAGATAGTCATCAAGAGTATTGCCGAAATTGCGCTTTTCTCCAAAAAAAAAACTATACTCAGTCACATCACTAAGTGCCAAACTTCTTTCCCAACCAATTTGGCAAAAACTGGAAAGTGAGATGGCTTCTTCTGATACTACGATCAGTTACCACGGTCGGACCGTGGTATCTGAATATCAGATACCACGATAACTGGCCAGATACCAAGATAACTGCAAAACACCTTTTGACCGCGGTATCAGATACCACGATAACAGCCAAAACGACTTTAGGTCATGGTATCAGATACCATGGTCTCTCCAAAACGCAACTATTGCGTAAAACTATATAACAGAAAATGCGTTAAATCAAGATTGTTAAAGTATAAAGACCCGGACAAATGATTCCACAGCGGAGTCGAAGCGTTTTTAATGGAGTGTTCCTTGGAACAATCCACTATTGGGAGCGCTGTAGCAGCTTTCGGTTTTCATCATATTTGTGGACCTCATAACTCGTGAACAAGTGCAAGTACCAAGTACCAAGATCAAACTTGGTACACTAGTGGTATTGGAGTCTAGTTGTGCCTTTTGGGGGTTCCCTCCCCCCCCCCCGATTCAGGGGCAAATGGGACCAGATTGCTCAGTGAACAATGTGCATAACTTGACCAGAACTGGACATAGGACGATGAAGTTCCTTTTATACGTAGATCCTAGGGCTGGGAAATTGCTTTTAAAGTTGCACCTTCCCCACTCACCCCGTTCATGGGCAACTGGGCCCAGATTGCCCAGGAGCAAAGTTCGTTACCCGTGACAGGAACTAACAGATATAAAGTTGAAACTTGGTAGGTTAGTGAGCATTGGGGTCTCTTTTTACTTTTTGTGGATCCCAAACTCCACCCGCACTTGGTTCAGGGGCAACTGGGCCCAGATAGCCCACTTTTTAATGTTTTTAACTTGACAGTAACTGGAGATAAGACCAGTGGTGCCATTTCAGTAAACGTCAGGGGGGGGGGGGGGCAAACATCCCTTTTGGGCCCCCATCCTAGATTTTTTTTTGCTCAAACGCAAAATTTAATTGCTTTTTTAGGGTAAAATTAAAGCAGTTTTAAAATATACCATAATGAGCAGATGCAAGAATCACGCGTTGTTCGAAGACCCTTTACAAGTATTAATGTTTACTGGACCATGCTGGGACCTGGAGTCTGAGGCCTACCCATATGACAGAATAAGCGACGTTCGACCCTCTGAGGCTTTCGATCGAAACCCTATCGAGATCTGTCGCGATCTCGAGAAGTAGATCTGGATTCATGAAATCTTTTAAGTTAGGAATAGTTCGGATATGGGGTTAACATCTTAAAACATCTAAGAAACACCAAACTATCTTGAAACTGAGCGCCGCAGGACAAAAAAACCAGCCAGTTTTCTGCTAAAATACAAAGATTTTGGTTCAAAACCAGACTACTAACTGCGCGGTGCAGTGTGAAATTTACGATTTGATAAATGTCTTTACTTCAGCATGTGAAACAACAAGGAATATAGACAAAAACCATAGAATTTTGGGCCCCTTTCAAATTCGGAGGGGGGGGGGGGGGGCATGGCCTGCACCTGTCACAGACGAACTCAAACGGCATATCATCGATCATACGACAGAAGAGTCCAGTTTCCAACTGTTGATTAAAGAAGTACGTCGCGTATTTGTTGCTGTTAAACCAAAATCCTCATCCATAGATATAGCTCCCTAAATATACAAAAGTTGAACTTGACACACGAACATAACCCATGGAAGTCTGGGCCCAGCTGCTCATGAAGGTGAGTGGGGGAGGGAGGGTCGGGACCCATCAAAATGCGTATTTACTCCTCTTTTTCCTCAAGTATACCAGCTTAGAATTGGATTACAGTCACAGGTCAAAAACTTTTTTCATGGGAAATTTGGGCCTACTTGCCCATGAACGGGCAGGGTGGGGGGGGGGGGGGGTCAACTCCACGATATATCACCATTATGATCCAAAAGCACAAAGGAATTTCGTTCTCTTATCCAGTGGCGCCATTTCGGGGGGGGGGGGGAGGTCAGGAATCCGGTAAGTCAAAGTTTTATTTGAAGTTGATTAGATGTTTCTTTATAAGGAGATACGCTGGATTCGTTTCTGAATTTTCTTTTGTTGCTGGACTAGTAGTTCGCTCGAATTCGGGCGAAACCGCAAATTTGGCAGAAGTAAAGCAGGAAGTTTCTGTCAGTATCGTCAAAATATATGGCTTATAGAGGTATGGATAGATTAGATAGAATATCTGAACTTGGTTCACCCTGAGAGCACCCTTGCCAAGAAGGGACGAAATATAGCTCTACTAAAATTCAGCTAATGTATCCATTTTGCACTATCAACTATAAATCGAAAAATAAACTTAAGGGAGTTGCTAGGGTCATTTGTTTTATGAAATCAGAAATATAAAATATGCGCATTCGTCGCACTCCCAGTTGTTTCTAGTTTTTCCTCCACAGTATCTGGTACTACCTTCTAAAAGGAGTTTTTAATCCAACCATCCCCCGGTTCTCGCGAGTCCCAACTGGTCAGGAGTAACCCGGTGTTGTCTGTCAAGTCCTAGTGCTGCACGAGTGAGACTGCA